>JBBPFQ011039669.1:0-10518 GCA_037974815.1 Kaempferia elegans | reverse complement strand
CAAAGTTAATACCACATCGTAACAATAGTTAGGGGCTACTCCCTCATCCTAAGATTTACACGACTACTCCATAACAATGCCGGAGAATTCAACAGAAAGATAAGAAATCGACATTACGAGATTCTCCGATGGTGATTCTGGAGTCGCCGCCGTTCCTCAGATCTCTTAGCCGTCGCCTCCTCCTCCCCTTGGAATTAGGTCTTCAATCCCTTTTATACATGTCGTCAACTCTTGATTAGGCCACTGGATCACCGCTGGATCACCGCCACGTCATGTTTTCCAAATTTAACCACGCTCCGTGGAATTAATCTTCAGTTGCAGCGACACGCCCCGCGACACGCCCGTGTTTGTAAGTGGCACGCCCGTGTTTGTAGGTGGCACGGGCGTGTCTGCCAACACGCCCCGCGCGTGTTGCTCGCTGTGAAGAGCTGGAAACAGGGCTGGAAAACGCCACGGCCGTGGAAACATAAGGCACGGGCGTGCCTTGCTGATACGCTGGGTAGATCGGCTGGTTTTGTGCTTCCTGTCATCAAAATTAACACAAAGCAGTATCCTCGTCCAAACATGTAAAAACCAAGTAGAGATTTATCAAAATATTCTTATAATAAGATGAAACGAGATAGAATGCATATAAGTTGGATGCCCAAAACCATACATGAATTGTACACATCACACACATGCTTGAACATAATAGCAGATCGCAGGCCAGAACATAACAGTGACTTCAAGGCTGGAATACAACATCGGGGTGCACTACAACGGTAGCTTGAAGGCATGATTGATGATGGAAGCGTAAGGCAGTGTGGATAGAATATCAGATCGACATTGGATCAGACAGCAAGGGCATCTAGAGGTCAGATATGTGCCAGAGGTGGCGGATCTGCGCTGAAGGTGGCTGATTTGTGACGGATCAACGTCGCAGTAGTGGATTTGCGCCAAAGTTGGCTAATCTATGCCAGATCAGCGTCGATAGTGGCAGATTTGCGGCGAAAGTGGCTGATCTACACCGTATCAACGTTGGCAGTTGAGGATATGTGTGGACTCAATGTAGATCTGCGTGGGAAAAGGAGAAGGTACTTGGCTGAGGGGACGACAATGGGAAGCATTGCGTCGCCGAAGGCAGGGGCACCGGTCGTGAGGCAGAAGAGGATGTGGTTGGTTGCGATAATGAAGGAGGAGACCAGGCAGAGGCGATGCCCACGACATGGGTGGTAGCGGCTGTTGCTGACAAGGAGAGGATGAGAGAAGCAGCGGGTGTCAAGAGAGGACGAGGGAAGCAGCCGATGTCTTAGACTTACTTAATGGGCGGAATGTGAGACTGAACCATCTACTCTAGGATTAGTTAAGCTAAATACATGACCAAAAAAATCCAAAAAAAAAAAAAACACAAAAAATGAAAACACTCTTCCAAAACAAAAAAAAATAATGAATACATTCTCACTCAATATTTGCACACTTTACCTTTAAAACAAGATATAATTATGAAAAAAATATAAAAAATTTCAAGCAACATGAAAAAAAAGTGTATAAGTTAAAAAGATAAATAATAGAATTAAATTTGGAAAATACTATTAAATAGGCTTAATAATTAATTTAGTAAAAACGTATTAGAATGAATAATATAAATCAATTGGTAAAATATCTATTTAGGGTAATCGGGTTAAAGTAGAAAATAATAATTTTTATGTGATCTTGATTAAATCATTCTTAAAAATTAAAACTTTCCAAGATTGGGCCTAATTCAACATGGCCTGGCGCCGGCCCACCATCGAACGTCGTTTTCTTCGGTCGTCTCTCGCTTCCAACGCGCCACGTTGCGCACATTCGCCTCGACCGCTGTTGCATTAGCGTCGGTTTCACTCGATTCGTGCCAGCGCCGCTACTTATTTATTCCCCACCGCGGCATCCAAGTCATCATATGCGTCCCCCCGCATAATATCAATTGAAAAACAAAAAAAAAAGGCAGGGGAGGAAGAAAACTAACAGCTAAGTGACGACAGAATCCCCCTCCCTCCCTCCCTCCCTCCGGATCTGTTACGGAAGCGAAAAGAAAACGGGAAAAAAATATGAAAAGAAAAATGGTACACGGAACCAGGAACCGGAGCTCGAAACCCTAACCCTAGCTCCCTCCTCCGTTCTCTCTTCTGCCCTCCTCCCCCTCTCCCTCTCTTCCCCCTCTCTCCTATCCTATCCTCTCCTCTCCTCACCTCTCCTCTCTTGGCCCCCACGCTTAGAGTTCTGGAACGTCGGGCTGATGCTCCTGTGTCGTGATGAAGGGTGAAGACACTGACGCCCGTTCCGATGCCGACGAGGACCCTCCATCCGTTGTTCCCCCGGCTACCAGCTTAGATCTCATTTCCCAGGCGCAGAAGGCGCTCTCTGTTCGATGCCCCTTCGACGGCGAGGAGTCTGCGCCTAGGGTTCCGACGCTCCCTTCGCGTTTGGCGTCTTTTCTCGCGCGCGCCTCCGAGGGCCACAAGAAGCAGAAAAAGGCCGCGGGGGAGAACGCTGAGAAGCCGTCGGCCCCCGGTAAGCCGCTCACTGCGTGGGATGAGACTGAAGAGTACTTCCGGCCGCTCACTCTGTCTGACGTCGACTTACTGGTTCTGACGTTTGGGTTGGGTCCTGGTTCAGTAGCTTCCTGTCTAACCATGCCAGTTCTTGGAAATTGGGCGGACCTTAGCGAGAAAGTTGGGGAATTGGACGCTTCTGCCCCTCCATTGGGTTTCATTTCATTGCCTGGGAAAGAGCAAGAACACTCGGAGCTTGAACCGATGGAGACAGAGAAAGTTCACGCACACGAGAATGTGCCTCTTGCTGAAGCAGATGGGAGAGCGGTTCCTGGAGACGATGCATTATTAACTGAAGTAGAAGAAAATGATGATACTTCGTCTTTGCATTGGCTTTTGGGTTCTAAGGAACGTTTCAATCTCACGTCTGAACGTCCAAATAAGATTCGGAAGCTTTTGGCTGGAGATGCTGGTTTGGATAGGCTACTACTGCTTCCTCATTCACATTCAGGAGCTGAAATATGTGATGTCTGTTGCACTGCAGAGAGTAGAGTGAAATCGAACAAGTTACTTCACTGCCATTCTTGCAAGGCTTTGGTGCACCAGAAATGTTATGGGGTAAATGAGGCTTTGGACGGTCTTTGCATTTGTTCTTGGTGTAAGCATTTGGAGAAAGCAAGTAAAGTTATACAGGGAAGGCCATGCTTTCTTTGTCCTAGGGAAGGCGGAGTGATGAAAGAACTAAGACTTGGTCCTTCCCTTTACCCTGCTGATTGTGGTACATTTGCACACTTGTTTTGTGCTCTGTGGACACCAGAAGTGTACGTTGAAGACACCAAAGCTATGCAATTGGTTATGAATGTTGGTGGCATAGATAATAGTCGGAGGAGGTTGGTCTGTAATTTATGCAAGGTGAAGCATGGTGTATGCGTAAGATGCAGCTATGGTAATTCTATCCTTCCATCCCTTGTCGCCCTTTATTGCTAACATATAGCTTGATTTTATATTTGTTCCTGTTCAATGTTTAGGCTATGTTTTCTACAAGGGAGTGAATTTGTGAGTAGGAAAATAAATTTTGAGCAAAAGGATATGGAAGTTTATCCTTCATTTGTGTTTCCTTGGAGGGGAAAAAAAATCAAGAGAGAGAATTCCTTACCATTTCAGGGAGAGAAATTTAAATTTCAAGAATTGCTTATGTAAAAACATATAAAAAATAAAAAGTTAAATAAAAAAAAGCATTTTTTTTATTTTTGTTTATTTTTGACTTTTTTTAGCTACTGACATTTAAGAGCAATTTGATTTTTTTCGTTCGATTTGGATGGAATCCAAATTATTTAAAATTAAGGAAAGAGTTCGCCAACTATTTCCTCCCTTTCATTTCTGCTCAAGGAAGAGGAGGCAAAGAGTATAGGTTCATTTACCCCAGCAATTTGCATCCAAGGAAACAAGCAACAACGGCTTGTTTTTAATGTTTCACCATTTCAGATGATATGCTTGTGCACTTTTTTTAATACATTGTCTGTGATTATGCTTAGTAAATTTGATATGATTTATTATCGTTTTTCCTTTTGATTTGTTTCTAAACAAGTTCTAGTATTCATTTTACCACAATTCTTTTCATTCCATTATTACTATAGGCCTGTTGAACCTACATTACGGAGTTGCATCAACTGCTATTCACATCGGTGTTTTCCCTCTTATTAGCTTCTAAACAAGTTGCTTTAGTATTCAATTTACCACAATTGTCTACGTTCCATTATAACCACTTTAGGCTTGTTGAAGCTATCTTGTGGAGTTGCAAGTTATTAAGATCTATCCTGCAGCATTCTATTTGCAAGCAGCTGCATCAACTGTACTATCATCGAGGTGGACTTTTCTTGGAACACATAAATTCCCTGATTTGGCAGTTTACTTATAAATTTAACAAATACAAGGAGAAGATAGGAAGTAGGAGAAGTTTATTTGTTTTCAATCCTGTTGTGTGCTAGGGAAGAAAATGGGAATAAAGTTTATTATGCTTTCACTCCTATTATGTACCAGGGAAGAACAAAAGTGGGAGAGAATGGAAATCTTGTATTGTTAAAATGATTAAAAAACCATTTTAACCATGGTGTGAATCATGCCTTAAGTGAAAAATGGGTAAGTTGGTAATTTCAGTTTCAAAACACTATCCTTTAATGCATACACTGGTAATTTCAGTTTTGGATCACTCCCCTACCATCACATCTTCCTAGGTTTGGGATTATTTGATTGGGATAATTTTATGGTTTTCATTCCTCCAACCTTTTTTTTCCTCTCTTAATTTTCTTTCAAGCAACAAGATTATCTTTTTAAGGCATTTCTCATACTTGTTCTATTGTTTCTTTCTTTGCATTTTACTGATTAAAGCATAACTTATCATTCGCTAAAAGCCATGTTATTATTGCCTAATTTTAATTTTCTATTAGATTTGTCTGTAGGAGCTAATATGATTTATTACTATTGTGTCTACTGGGGAAGATACTTTAATTTGTTTAGAGTCAGCAGGTTGCGACAGATGCTTCCGATATGGTCAGGATGTAAGGAAACTGAACTACCAAAGTGTATATTTAGCATGAACCTGTAGTCCCATTATCCAAAATAATTTTTTGAACGTGTACCAATTTGGAACCATGTGAGATTTTTAGACAGCCACAATATTTTAAACAACTGCAGTTGGAACAGATAATTTTAGCATCGAGATGATTATTGTTCTGTTCGGGGCGTCTTATCTTGGTTAGCATACTTTGTTAGGACGGTTGACTATGTCTTGAGCCACTGAAAAAAAATCCTTTATTTGTACTCTGATACAAATTATTTGTTGGCTCAGAGATGTAGGAGTGCCCATCATTTGTTTAAAAAGAAAATTTGAATCCAATTAAATCACATCGGGAGTTGGGTTTGGACTGTTTCTTTTACCAAATTGGTTCATTTGGCTTGATTGGAGCATAACAAAATTTCGGTTTGGTTTGATTGATTGTAAACCAAATTAACCAAAAAATGTTTTTTTAAATATAAAATAATATGTTTGTCATTACAATTCATTTCATATAACACAATGTTAATAGAGTTTATGTTTAAAGTTCACAATATTTCAACTTATTTTAGGATATTATTGTAATTTTTGGAACTCTCATGGACAAAGAGTTGCAATTTATTGAAATTTATGATGTTCAGATGCATACTGGTTCAACCCAAACTGAATTATACCATATTCTTGTATTTTCTAAAAGTTCATAAAGAGTTGCGATTATTAACTTTTAAAAAATAGGACGCTCAGCTGCATATGATTCAATTTGAACTTGACTGAACCAAATCCATAATTTTGGTATGGTTTCATTTAAGTTTGCATGCTAAGGTTTGATTTGTTCTTTTAAATCAATATAAAAAATGTTTGGTTTCAGTTCATTTTGATTTAGCTCAGGTTACCTTTGTTTAGTAATTGCAACTATGGAGATGCATTTTATTTTATAGATGGCGTGCTTGGTCTGTTTTCCAGACTGTTAAGATTATCTTGCTAATTAATGAAATATACAAGTTTCTTCGTTCCTGAGTTTTCTTGTTTTCTCTTTATGATAACTTATTCAGGTTTGATGCTTCAGGAACATGTAGAACAGCTTTCCATCCTATGTGTGCTAGGGAGTCAAAGAATCAGATGGAGATTTGGGGAAAATTTGAATGTGCTAATGTAAATCTTCATTGCCTCTCTGCCTTTTGCATTTTATTGATGTCATTCATTACTGACACTTTTTTTGCTTCCACCTTAGGTTGAATTGCGAGCATTTTGCTCAAAACACTCCACTTTCCTGGATGCGATAAGTGTCAAAGACCCTAATAGCCTCTTGATGGCTACTGATGACCATTCTATGATAGACAAGCCTTCTACCCTTATCCCTAGTGCTAAACAATTTCCAAAATTCCGATTTACTCGCAAGAAAAGAGATAAAAACACCATGAAAAATGAAATTGCAAAGTTTACTTCTGAGAAAATAGACCAGGTAGAACCTGGTGACCAAGATGCTGTGAGAAGTAAGCTTAATCGTGAAAGTGGTCCAGCAGGTCCTACTACAGAGATGGGTTCTGTTGGGGCTATTGACAGTGAAACTATTAAGCGAAGTACTCCTGATGTTCCTGCAATACTTCGAGAGGTAGTAACTCACCAACTTACAACCCTTGACAGGTTGCTGATATTGGTTAAGTTTGTCTCTTCATTGGTATAAATCTGTTTTGGTTGGTATTTTTGGTTTCCTTGTTTCCAAAATTTTATTTAGTTATTTGTGTTTTGCTGGTTTTTTTGTCTCTCTTTTTTTTTTGCTGAGATATTGGCTGATTTTTTGGTTTTCTTTTTGAACTTCCCTAAATTGATGTGACTTTCCTATTAGCATTTAATCAACTATGAAATGTTTTGAAAATGTGTTGTAAATTGATTAACCTGAGCGGTTCAGGAAAACTCTAAAAACCAAACTTGTTTGTATCCTGAGCCCTAGTAATCCCTGATCCTTAATCTTAGAGATTTTGTCCAATCTAGCTTGTTTCTGACACCAGTTAACTTTTTGCATAACTTTGGCTAACAATTGTGGTTGTCAAAGTTGCAATATGGATATTAGGATCTTTTGACATATAGCCTAAATTAGGCTAAACTATCAAGATCCATTATAGGATCTTAATTGTGTTGGAATCTCAGAAACCTACAATGTTGTCCTTTGTATCCTCATCATTCCTCGATAGCACCTCAATGGTACCAACCGCAATGTAGTGAAATATATTTGGCACTTCAAAGTTTGACATTTATTAAAGTAGGCCATAAGAATCAATTACATACGAACTTTAATACTCAAGTAGTAGAGATTGGTTGCTATCATCTGGGTTATAGATGTTATTCAATTTGTTGCATAAAGATCTAAAATTAGTTTTTGGAGGATTAATTAGAATATCTACTTTTGAAAAATAGAAACAAAAATAACTACTATCGTACAATCAAGTTTCTCTTAAATAAAATGATTTGGAATATGTACCTCTGAATAGAATGATTCTGAATATCATCCACATGGAATGATTCACAATGTCTTTTATCCAGACCATTTAAAAAATGATCTGGATTTCTAGACTCCCCCAGAACATGTAGTATATATGATGATCATTTTGAGTTTGCTCTCTAATTCTTTAAAATTTAATTTATAAAGCTTCTTTGCTAGAATGCCATTGTTTGCTCCTTTACATGCACTCCTATTATCTATTTTCTCCTTAATGAAATGACAGTCAACCTGTACATCTTTTGTTCAGTCATGATGAACAGGATTATGGTACAATTGCCTTGTTTTCTTTTTTTGTAATATAGATTCATAGGAGAGGTGCTAGGGATTTTTAATCATTTAGAAGCCTCCCTAGTAATATATGGTGAGCTAATGCTTAAAATTCTATCTCTGTCTTGCTCCTTCAATTATATGTTGTTTTTTCTTTGTCACAATATTACCCGAATGATAGCTATAACAATCTGAAATTGACATTCTATCCTTAACATGGCAATATTCTAACGTTGCTCTTACGTTGGAAGTATCTTTGAGCTTCAAGACCCTTAGTTTGAACTCACCTATAAATTATTTCTTTAAAGAATTGAATGCTTCATGATTATCCCCCTGTGATAATGATGTGAGCGCATGAGCCAACTAATAACTTTGATTGCAACCGCAATATCAACTTTGCATGGCATAAGTAAATGAATTTAAACATTAGCCTCAAATACCGCCCTCAATTAACCTTCTTTTCATCCTTAGTGCTTGATATTAGGTTTTGTAGGTTCTAGCTGATCTGTAGCTTAGTATACTTGTCAAATGAAGAGGATCAATCACTACGTGAAATGGTACTACTTCCATACTAAGGAATCTTAGGATTCGAAGATTCTTTGTTCAAACTCACAAGAATTTGATTATTGCCTTTGATAACATTGTTATTGACATACTCTCTATGGATGATAATTTTTCCATCTATAGAGTGGTTGCAAAAGAGTGTAATCCTTTTGACCACTTACAAAAGAACCTTTTAAGCTAACTTTTTATTCCATTCTACTAAAGATTGATTCACATGATAGAGAGATTTTTAAATTTAGGTATGAAGCTACCTTCATTTTCAAAGCTATAAGGAAGATCCATATAAACTTCCTTCTTCATTCTTTTAGGTCACCATTTTTAAATGAGTTCTGATATCCAATTGTGGTTGAGATTACAATCAAGATTGGATTCTAATGATAGAAGCACTCAAATTGTATTAACTTTGCCTATCATGTTGGATCAATAAGTGAGGCTAGAGGCTAGAGGGGGGTAAATAGTTGATCGCTTGTTAATCTATAACATACTGTGACAAAAATTTTATGTGGTTTAGAACCCTTTACGCTTACTCTACGATCTATGACTCTTTAGTGAATCACTACTCGAATACTACAGTTTATCCTTTTTTTGGATACCTCTTATAATGTTCTCTTACAAAGGAACACTTTACACAAAGAGTAAAATTAAAAATAAAACAAATGAGATCACAAGAAAGCTGAGATAAAAGAGAGTATAAACGCTTTTCAATATAATTTTTGTTGTTCATTTGTTCCATAGTATCTATAGTCGATTCCACCTAGTGAGATAATGCTTGGTGATTGTTATTATTACTTATTATTATTGTATTTGTTTCATATTGATAGGCCGTCAACCCGCCTTCATTCAACCTTCATTCAGTTTTCCTAGTGCAAATTCACTTGATTACTTAAAACTTCTATTCTTCTAGATGTACCAATTTTATTAGTAATTTAGTCCATTTAGCTTACCATTTAGGTGAAATTATATTGCTAAAGCACCTGTACTAAAAACTATTATAACGATTTCATTGTAACAGAATAACCATTTTTCGGTCAACTCAACCTGCCATAAGTAGATTCAACCATTGTAACAAAATAGCCATTTTTAATAGGAGAGAAACTCTACCCATAGTGAATAAACTCTGCTTCAGCGAGCCTCAATCCTGTCTAAAAGATGAGGGTTGTGTTTGGTTGTCGGACAACGTTAAAATACAAACAAATGTTATGTATGAATCTATAATAAATAATAAACTATCATGTTAATGTTAGGTTGTTCCTAGAAGCAACACGCTGTAGGTCCAATTGTAATGTTTGGTAAGGATTGCTAAATCTTCTTTAGAACTATGTTGTGGATGTAGTGTTAAATATACAAGAGTTCTCATATACATAGGGATAAAAACAAACATTATAGGAATATCAATTATCTTAGATTTGGAATAAGGAACGTAGGAGCACTTATTGACAAAGTAATGGAGGCATTAGATACAATGATTATGTGAAGAATTAATATTTTTATTTTATAAAAGACAATGGATAGGGCAGAATGCAAAGATGATAGAGAATTCATACACACACACAAAAAAAAGAGTAATATGAGAAATGTAGTAGGTATTACTGTAGATATTCATTAAATGATGAAATAGTAGAAGTAGTTAAGAGAGATAGGATTATAACTCTTAAGATAGTATTAGTAAAAAAACTATTAATGTAATTTAACATATATGCACATTAGATGAGAACATCAAATATAGGTTTGGGGAAGATCTAGATAAGGTAGTATAAAAATTTTTGACAAATGAGATGATTTTAATAGGAGATGTAAATGATTATGTAGGAGTAAGAAACGTGGAATATGATAGGGTGCATGAAAGTTATAGTTTTGAAATAATAAATGATGAAGGAAAAATTATATTGGATTTTATGATAGGGGATAAAAAAGAATTGCAGCCGCACGAGTCAGCTGTAGTGAGCGACCACCTCGTGCGCCTCTAGGTCGTCGCCATGCGAGCCACCTCGCATGGCCGCTGCGAGGTCCGGGCCTCTTTGTGCGGCCCTCGACCGCGTTCGTGTGTGGTCTGGGTTGGGTGAGGCCAATTGTGTGGAAATTCGGCTTTGCATGACACTTAAAGCAACCACATCAGTTACCTA
>JBBPFQ011039559.1:0-10519 GCA_037974815.1 Kaempferia elegans | reverse complement strand
CTGCCCTCTTTTATAGAGGGGCTCCGGGCGCCTCGGGGGCGATAACTAAATTTATTTTGGAACCAATAGTTGTATTACTAGCAGATCTCATGCCAACACAGTGATATGTCTTTGCTAACAATCAGATATGGATATAATAAAAGCTCATTAAATGACAGTACCTGCTTGGAGTCGCTTCGAACCCAACAATTCTTGCATCATCAGATTCTGCATCTTTATGGTACATGACTCTGAAACTAAGGTGGTTACTGAGGTAATATTTATTGTCTCTCCCCTAAAACAGAAATTGCATATTACTACATAATAAAGAACTTCCAAATATTTACACCTTCATTAAGCAACTTACTTTATATCCAACACGAAAACCATTTTCATAACTATGAATTTGACTTCCATCTCGCCTATGCCTAGGAACTGCAAGGGGTAGGTTGTCCAGAATCCTATAAATGTGTAAAACATAGACCAAGAATATTAATCCTATAGATGTCAGAAAAAACAAATATAAATATATTAATCCTATAAGATGTGAAAAGAAAATGATGTTTGCCATTGCAACAATAAAACTATTGATGGTCAAGAATCCGATGAAATCTACAATGTTGGCCAAGATAATTAAAAAATAATAATAATATTATAGCACGTGGTGAAACACTTGATGCTTGCAACAAAAAAATCAGTGACAAATGCTATATAATTAGTGGCTGAGTGGAATAAACTGAAAGCAGGTTATCCTTGCAACACAAACATATTAACAACTTACATGTTGACACTGTAATCATCATCAATTTTCTCCTTGAAGTTCTTAGCAATTTCTGAGTTAAGTTTTACTCGACAAACCACCTTGCAACCCTCATCAACTCTCATTTTAAACTGTGATTTAGAAAAGAGACAGGTTAAGCAGGTTTCAATCAGGTAAAGAGTCAAATGTCAAGTAACAAAACCTTATTGACCCAGACAGACAAGAAACTGATACTCACTGTATAAACAGAATTTTCTATGCGATCACCTCGAAGGACCTCCCCTAAATTTTCAGCGCTGTTCATTATTTTTGAAGGCTTACAGTATTCCAAGAAATAATAATCATATGGAAGTTGTGTCTTAGTGGAGGATAGTTTGTTCACTTTAACTTGTAAGTCGGCACCCTGAGAAACAAGAATTGCCAAAAGTAAATAAAAAATATCAGGTAATAATATTATTCTGGAATTACTGAGGTCAGAAGCACAAAGAAATATTAAAATAAAGCATACAAGAGAAGAAAAAAAAGTAACAAAAGTTGAACTCCTACATCCATGAACAACAATAATAGCATGGTTTAATCAGAAATTGTCACGTTAGCAACAACAGTTGAACTCCAACTATTTTCAACTAGCAGTTATTAGATATCTGGAATTCTGGATTAATAAATATCTAAGATATCACCCATCTGAGAAGGTTTTTCCTCATTAATAAGATATAACAATACAAACACTAAGGCTAGATTTGGTTTGTGAATTTTTTTCTTTCCTTTTCCAATGAAAAATATAATCTTTAAAATGAAAAGAAAGGGAGAAAGAGCAACTGTGTCACAACCTTTTCTAATAGAAAATTACATTTTGCACAAGGGAAAAGTGACCATTCCACAAATAAGATAAATATTTAATGTTGAGATGATTTTTCATAAAATAATAATAATAACTCTTTCCTATACAAAAAAACAAAAAAGTAGCCTAATTTTTTTGCATAACTTTAGAATGGCATCAACAGATTTAGCTTTTGCCGCTAAACAATAGTTATCATGTGCTTCATTAAATTTCATATATGCACACTCAAATTTAAAAAAAAACAAACATAAAAGTCTGAGAATAAAATGTAGACTAATTCTGACTGCCTGCACACTTCTTCAAAATGAGAGTACCAAGTTCTAATTTCAGAGTCAGATCCTATAAACATTCTACTAAAGAGATTATTCATATAAATTTGGACTTCAGGGATTATAAATCAACTGCCCCCTTATTATAAGTAAGAAGACAATCAACTAATAACTGTCACCAACTCAATGCCTACTTAGACTGCAGATTCAATTTCAATCTAATCTGATTCTTATGAAAATAGAGATAAACCAATAAAGGGGCAGTGAACACAAAGTTGAATCCATGAAAAACTGAACATATACAAAGTTGCTAAATAATATTGTAAAATTATTTTAAACTTCAACTATTATGTTATTTGCTGAATCTGATCCAACTATAAGCTCCTCTGAAAAGCATAGGAAACACGAACATATAAAACTTTATTCTATCAGCACACCACGAAGCTAGCACCAGTGATCTCTGTTAGAAGTGAAAATAACGAACATTACTGAACGCAACTCAGTACCAACGATAAACCATGCACACTCGAGTAATAAAGAATAAAAACAAACCAACGACTTGTGTTAAAGCAACCGCCATTTTAAGACTGACTGGAATTTCAAAATTTAGTTTAAAACTAAATAGCGCTCACTCAGATAGCAACTGGAGGAGAGGACTATAATCAGATCCTACATGGAGTCATCAACAATGACATCGAGAGAAGACTTCCACCAACGGCATCGAGAATATCAAAGTCTGAGAGCTCAGATCCAACAAAATAAGAAGCGCAAAGACAAAACAAATCCGGATCTCGTGAAGTCGGGCAAAAAAATCCAGATCCCCATCCAGATCAACGAGTATATCAAATAACAAAGCCTATCACCTTGTGGAAATCTCGGGGAGTGACGCCGGGAAGGTAGAAGGCGCGGCAAGAGGGCAAGACGAGCAGGAGTGCTAGGAGGAGAGACGCGTCGAACTCGCCTCTCACCTTCGCCATTGCAAGAGACGGGAACGAAGGAGCTGCGGAAGAGATCGAGATCGAGTGGCGCTCCCGGAGAAGACTTTATTGAAGAGAAAGGGAAGCCACCGACTCGATGGCGACGGGGAAGAAGAAGAAAAGTCCGAATGGAAACGAGGGCAAAACAGGAATTGTAATTTAATCTCGCTGGCCCCGATGGAATACGACTCCAAACGAAGCGGAGGCGTCGATGAACCCATACGAATACCCTCGCTAATTTGCTGGAACAATGCGATGTGAGGCCCACTTGGGGAAGGGGAGTAAGATGGTGTTGGAATTATTTGGGTGCTGGTCATCTGGTGGAGTCCATAGGGTGGGGGTAAATTAATCAAATCCATCCAACTTTTAATAAAAATTAAATTAATAAAATATCAATTAATTTAATATTCAATCTAATTTATTAATTTTTTTAATAATAATATATATTTATCATTTTTCCATCACTACAGTTTGAGTTTTAAAAAAAAAACAACAGTAAAAAAGTAAAAAGTGCTGCTTATTATTACGAACCCCACAGAAATTTTAATTTATACTATGTCATTGAATTAGAAGTTTTAAAATTAAAATCGAATACAATTATTTTAAATAATCAATTTTAAAAAATAATAATAATTAGGAAATAATAATTTTTAAATTTAATAAAATAGATTTATTAATTCAATTTAATTGAACTTTTATATATCACCAACCGTACCATTTGATTAATTTACACGTCTTGATTAATTTATTTGTTAAACTTATTTTAAAAAAACTATTGAATTGATTTACAAACTACCTCGTTATTAGATTTTTTCCTTCAAAATAACCTTTTCAAAATATTAAAACAAATCAAAGCTCTACCCATATTTTCTCACAGCACATATGTTTTTTTAAGAAATTTGAAAGAATGAGTTAATTTGAAATTACCTTTCATTCAAACATATTACAAGACGGAACACAAATTATGAATAAAATTTGTATGCAAGCACAATTTATATTAGCAAATAATTCTATGCATGAAACAATCTAATATTTATTTTTATCATTTAAAAAAATAAGCTAATTTATTAATTAATTTGAAACTTAAAATTAAGGACGCTGACCATTATCATTTTTAGTCGTGAAAAGTAGAGTATATCATAATTTTTGTTTATAAAAATTAATTGCAAGCTATTTCAATAAATTCCTTAATTATTTCTTTATTTTCTGCTCTGTCAATTTAATTTGATTTAATGGTAGCTAGATTTGATATTTTTCCTAATTGGCCTCTTTTATTTAAACGGTCAGGATCGAACATACTAAACCAATCCTCACGGTTCCTCTCCGGATCCAGATCCAGATCCTCACGTTCCAGAAACGTTCAACGACTCGGGGAAAAAAATCAACGGCTGTGATTTCTCCAACAACCCACCGAATCAAATTAACAAATCGCAAAGCCAAAACACGAGATTCTTTCTCCCCCGTCGCTTTGGTTGCGTTATCCTCTCGCTAACCTTTTCCAGGTCCTTCGCCGTTGCTCTTTTCTCGCCCCCATCGTCTGCGGCGAGTAAAGAAGCGGCGGAGGCAATCTCGTTCGCCTCTCAAGATCCCATTCGATATCTTATCCTTTTCTTTCGTGCTTGTTATCGCTGTCCGCTGATGGAGCCTTCGGCGACCAGCGCGGCCTCAATCGAGAGTCAGGGTTTCCAGGACAAGGTGGATTCTTTTCTCGTCGAAGCCCTAGAGAATCCTCGCCATCGTCTTACTGGTACTGGATCTTTTATTGGATTGCGAATTTAGCCTGTGATTTGGTGCCTAGGGTTTGTAGTAGTATTGTGAATCTAACGCCGTCATTGCTGTGGCATAAATTTGTTTGGTTGCTTTTGTTCTTTTTGACTGTATATTTTTGTCTCTTGGTTATAAATTTTAGGCTTTTGTTTGAGATTGCTGTAGTTTTAGACTATGGCCACCAAGATCTGTCTCAGCAGATTTTTTTTTTTTTTTCCTTTTTAAATCTTATCACGCTTGGGTCGTGGAGTTTTACCTATATTTTCCAACTTCAAACATAAATTATGATAACATTCGATAGTTAGTTTTATGACTATCCTTATAACGAATTAGATTTTTAAATGTTATAATTTCATCTCATAACTGCAGTGGATGTATAACTAATCTTGTTTGTAGTTGTAGTTTTTCAAGCTGGTGATTTTGAGGTCTCTTAGAGGCATAAAGATGAATGTCGACAAACAAAAAAAACAAAGAGAGTTTATGTGGCAACTAAGTTTAGTACCTGAACCTATGCCGGAATGTTACTCATCGGTTTTTTAGTTTCTGTTACATCATTCACTTGAGGCAGTCTTCCTTTTTATGTACTTCGAAGGATCACATAAACTATGTGAAATCAGTAATACATCTCAATTTATACTAGGTGGTACTGTCAAAGTAAAATTAATACTTCGTGCAATCTACCAATTAATGAATTTAACTGCAGAATCTCCAAGAGTTCATGCTCTATATCGTTATGCTCATCACTTGATTTTACTATAATACTTGATTTTTTTTTTCTTTTTTTTATTATGACTGTTATATATGTGCGACCATTCTTTTTTAGTTTTATCTTCATAATTATAGGATTTAGTTGATTATTTATCTCCAAGTTTAGTTGTTCTATTGTTGGAAGGTTTATAGTATGTGCTTTATTTTAGTTACTACTTATCTGTTTTAATCCACGTGCTTGAGTCTATTGTTGGCTGTAAGTTTAGAAGTCTTTAATATACAATGAGTTCATTTTATGCAATTATATTATTTTATACATTTTTATAATTTTATGTCAAATTCCTTTGCTTGGGCTAGCATGTAATGGCTTGGCTGGTTGGGACCTTGTCTTCTTCAATTACATTGCTATTATGACGCCACTATGAACTGGACCTTTGTCGAGTTTCCTTTGTGCTATCAGATTTGCACATCACAGGATTATTTGTGCTATCAGATAAATTTTACTGGTTTCAAATTTTTTTAAGCAGTTTTGGCAATAGTGGTCCTTAGCTCAATAGCTGTTTTCTCCATATGAATGGATAATAGCATACATGAAAACTGAACTTGGAGGCAGATTGAATGTACTTTATATTTTCTCCAAATCTATGTTATTCATATGAATGGATGAATAGCATACATGATCAGGAGAGATAGTTGAAATATTATACCATTCATTGGTAGACAAAAAAAAATTGATATTATGAACTTTGTACTAAAAAATTCTTGTTCAATCTCTGTTTTTGTAAAGGAAATTATTTCGTGTATATGATGCTTTCTTTTTTTTCTTCCATTGCAGTTCTGCGTATGGAGTTTGACATCCAGAGGTTTATGCAGAATTCTGATCAACATCAATTTGAATTCCAGCACTTGCCAACTTCCTATCTGAGATGTGCTGCTCATCGTGTTGCTCAGCATTATGGACTGCTTACCACGGGAATAGACAGCAATACAGTTGGCCTAGGCAGTAGGGTAATTGCCCAGAAGACACCTAATAGTAAATTCCCAGTTGTTCGATTATCTGAAATCTCTATTAAACAAACTGAAAAGGAGACATCTGGACAATTTAAGATTGTCCTTCGTCCAAGGCCAGCAAAGGCTTTCTCAAATGAAGCTAATTATTTTGGACACAAGAAGGATATAGTGAAATCTGTGGAGGAGCGCAAGGAGGAATATGATAGAGCACGGGCCCGCATCTTTAATGGTTCTAACAGTTTGGACATGGATGCACCATCTGCTGCTTCAACTGACAGCGATGAACAAGAATTGCTGTTGGAGGAAATTGAAAGGATTCACAGCAAAGATGGATCATACAGAGTTGCCATTTTCAGAGATCGGGAGAAGGACCGGTCTGATCCAGACTATGACCGGAGTTATGAAAGGTACTGAGACTCTTGTCTATTAATATTTAGTCTGTATATGTTCATGAAACTCGTAAGAAGACTTGAACTTTCACAGGTATGTTAGAGGATCCACTCCAGGCCAGATAGGCTTGCAAGCAGGCAATTCTTTTCAGCCAGCTTTCCTACAATACGATGCAAACACTTCTTTTAATCACTTGCCAAGGAACCAAAGTTGCTTTCGCCCTAACCAGTCTAACCCATCAATGAACCCATTTTGCACCTCTGGATACAACCAGACTACGAAGGACGCATTCTGCATGCAGTGGCCCAGCCCTGCGATGATGTATGCGTATTCCTACGAACCTTTTAGACAGGTGAATTTTCAGGTACGTGCAAAACTGATTATTCTTTGAGGTTAGTTTGAATCGTCTAATATTTTAATCTGACTTGTGCAGGGGCCACCGTATCAACAGCCTTTGAGCTTTGATCATCCAAGGAATTGATACATCTGGCTTAGTTGTGTAACGACTTGTTATCATTAGATGTAGAATAGACGTCAGTCATGGTTTGTACTACTGCTGCTACTATTGCTACTAGTACCTTTAGATTTGTATTATTATTACATTCACATTGTTTAAATCTGGTGTCTGTTTTTTATGTTATTGTGAATCCATTATAATGTCTCTCTCCAATCGATTGTGGTGTATTTGGCTTACTGAAATGGATTAATTATTCTGATGTTTTGCTCATGGGAATGTTATGAGGAATAAACAAAGAACTCATAATGAAAAAATGACCCCATGAATGCTGTTCCACACGCATGGTTTGCTTAGTTCAGCTTGACTGATAGACGCATTTGATCATTTCGACTCGAATGGCTTAATCAACTTGATGAACTATTTGGACTTGTCGAGTCTAATTAGTCCTTTTGTCCCATCTGACTTGCCCTGTTAGGCTTGCACGCCTTAATTGGTTATTTAACTAGTCACTTAGCCAGATTGGGTGGACTGTTGACATAGTTTATGCATACAATTGCATCGAGAATACGAGAGGGAAACATGAGTAGAGCCGTCACTTTGATTAGATCAGTTAAGTTAAAATCTTAAACAAATTACAACTTACCAATTAAATGAAAATCCTTCTCAAATTTCTCTTTTGAAAAAATAGCAAAGCTAGAGCTGTCAATTTGAATTCATCGGATTAAAATTTTTTCAATCTATTTAGAAATGAATTGGCCCACTGATTGAAAAAAATCTATATTTTTTAAAGGGCACTAAATTAGCATCAACAAAATTATCTTACTCACTTAACATCATTGTTGCCTTGCAATTAAGAAGGAATGCAATTGAAAGGGTCAGTCCTATTCATGCCAATTCTAATTAACGAAAACTAATAGATTTTGAATTTTTTTTTAAGAAGGCATGACATGTGTTTCTAGTGAATCATGTGTCGTGACCATCAGATTTTGCCCATCATATTGCGGTGTGTAATGCCCATCCTATTTCAGGATGTAAAAGATTTTACCCCGGTTCGCTTAAAATTGGAGTGGAAAATTTAATAAGTTTATTTAATTTATTTTAAATTTTTTACTAGACTCGGATTGGTGCAATCCGTCATGGGTTGGATTATATTGGATTGGAGATTTCCTAATTTACTAAGAAGATGGATCAGTCCGGCCAACCTGATTAAATGACTATCTCATCATAAATGACACACCCTACCATGGATCAACACAGATTTTCTGATCCACAATCTCTGATTCACTCTTAGTCCCAAATTAGAAGAGTTGTTGGATTAAATCAGGAGGGATAAACATATATATAATTCTGATATAATCCAACGCCCTTAAAGAAAGCGGACAGATATTCTAATCACGGTAAAACCCTTCGTCGTCCGTACCTATCCCATTTCCATCTGCGATCTTATTTCCCATTTTCAACCATATTAAACAAGTTAGTCCTCAATGCATGGAGTACTGAATAAGACAACTTGAAAATCTGTTTATACTCAATTATATTTTTATATTTTCATGGAAGATAATGTTGTTTTAAATTCCATTGCAAGTTATAATCTAATATCTTGAGATTAGAGCTTATTTTTTTTTTCCATAACAGTGAGGGTATAAACTTGAATGTTCCTAAAATTTGTATGAATATGATTTAACATTGTAACTTGTAAGTTATGTAATATGGTTAATTTAGAATTTTAGAGATTGGTTTGCTTTGCTCATATGCTATATTTGTTTAATTAATGGGGTATTACACTGCACGTTGAAACCGAAGAGGTGATTAATCATGTGAACCTCGCGGACTGATTTACCTAACTTTCAATCCATCTTAAATTAGGTCTGAAATTTTACAATCCGTTAAGATAGTGGGATGTCGCTCCTTGCCAAATATTGAGTTTTTATGGATCGATCCGCCCCATCATGAGTTTCCATTTGACATCTATACGAATATATATATGTTATTTGAAAAAAAGACATCCTTATTATATTTTTCATCCAAAATATGTCTTTTTCTTGTATTAAGCAATATTTTAATATATTTTTTTTCTCTTGAAAATACTCTTATTCCCTGCACCTATCCAACTATGTTGTAATTGCTGCCATGTATATCAACTCTTTTTTAAGAAGCTATGCCATATTGTATCATATTTAAAGTAAACTGACTTAATTAAAAATAATATATAAAAATATTATTATATTACAAAAAATTTTAGTTAAAATTACCTAAATGGATTACAATCAGATAAACACTATTATAACATCTATTACTCAATTTAAAGTAATTTTAATTATATTTAGGCAATTTTAATTAAGTTTATAACATGTATGGTTGATCCAACGGATTATAAGTAGACCCCCCTAAAAGTCTTTAATATTGGGAGCCAATATTACATGGCAGTCATGAGCTTGGTAGACGATAGAATTTGGTAGGCTAAGATAAGACATGATTTGGCCAGCGGGTTTAAGTATGTAGCTGGGCGGATCCGTTCAACTCCCGTGGACGAGTAGAAACACTCCACCCGAACACCCTCGGAGTAAGCAAAGCCAGGAAGTATAAGACCCTATAGTAATGCCACATAAAATACTTAGTCAGCAAATAACCCGTCTGAACCATGGATCGCTCGGACAAGGATGGTCCTGCAAGGTCCACACCCTCTTGGGTCCTTACGTCTTGGTTCTGCACGGACATATACCTAAGCTTCACAGTCGCTCGACTCTCACTCAAGACCTGATAGTTTCACAGAGATTAATCACTTGGACAAACACATTACAGGATCACCCTACACCTCGTTAAGCCTCTCTCTTAACAACATAATTTCCGTTTAGAGATAACAGTCTACGCAAGTCGCACCTACAACACTAGAACACTCTTTGAACATATAAGTTCGAGCGGCACGACGCCCGCCCGGACACCTGTCTGCAAATAACCTTCCCTGATAGAAGAGCAACCCGTTGTAATAACCGCTTGTCAAAGAATATTAGCATATGTCACCAAGAAGCTTCCATTACCTTTGAGAGGCACTCTTCGTCCCCTAACACCCTATCATCTCTGACAGGAATATTTCTTGTCCCTTCGATTCAACCGAGGAATAGTCGGGGTATAAAGAGGAAGCATAGACATATGAGAAAAGGGTTTGACATTTGGACCTTCGGGCTAGGGTGAAGGAGGGGAGGGAGACGAAAGGCTGCCTTCCACATACTGCATACTGTTGGAGCAATCTTTATGCCTTAGGTTTTGATGTTTGGACAAAGGTTTAAGTTAGGTTTATTGTTGTACTGATATGCAATGTGAGTTTGCAGGAGACAGGTACAACAGGTAAAGTCCAAGGGT
>JBBPFQ011039014.1:0-21129 GCA_037974815.1 Kaempferia elegans | reverse complement strand
TAAATTTTAATTCTTAAATCTGAGTCTAATCCGGATTAGTTTTCTTTGTGAAAATTTTAATCCGGGGACATAGGACCCAATGAGACTCCGAGCACTACTTTTTAACAATGATTTCCACGGAATGGAAGATAGAAGAAAGCAAACCTAGTAGGGCATACTTATGATGTGTTATCTCTTAACGGTTCATCCTTTAGTTGGATAAGAAAGATAGGATCGACACTAATTTGAAAAGGCAAAAAATTATGACTCTAATATATTCATAAACATCTAATTTATTTATAACTCTAATTGAAGTGAACAACATGTATATAAGATAAATAGATTCATCGACATAAATGTAATCATAGCATATTATAGTCTCAATTCTCAATCGGGAGAGGGAAAATTTTGAAAAAAAAAAAAAATCTGTCAATCTCCAATCCCTTTGTTCCTGCTTTTTGCAAGTAAATAATATAGATGTGGATTAATAAGCAGAAGACTGATGGACCGAAAGCTTGGTCATATGCTTGCCTAGCTCAAAGACAGAGCACGAGTAAGCATTCTCCTCAAACTTCCTTGGGCGTGTCCCTTCATAGCGGTGAATGAGGTCCGTGCCTTTGGTTTCCAATGCGATCCAAATCATCATCATCATCATCCGAGTACCCATCATTGTCCGTTGGAGAAGGAAGGCTGGGTTCGTACTCCGAAATTGGTCCACTGTATTCATCAGTGTACTCAGGAATCAACACGACTTTCCGAATGCGGTTCATGCTCGAGTTGTATGAACTAGTCGTCTCATAGTCCGAGCCTGAGCTGAACATCATGCTTTGGCCAGGCCTCACTCCCTCATTCAAGTCTTCAAGTGATACAACACCTTCTAGTGCTTTCACGATCTATAATCATTTACGATACAAGAGTTAGACTCCCAAAGCACGAGACCATGCGTCGAAGTTCAGGCGCACATGCAGTGGACTCTCTGATCTATATATGTGTTTGAAAAAGTGAAATTGCACCTGACTCATTTTGGGACGCTTCTTGGCTGAATGGCGAATGCTAGCGGCGGCACACGCCACCATGCGTGCCATTTCCACAGGTTCGTAGTTGCCATTCAAACGCGGATCGGCTAATTCATCGTAGTCTCCATCGGCCAAAGCCCGTGACAAAATTGGCCTCGCCTGATGTTATATTTCATTCAAAACACACAGCACAATGAAAAGGAGATCGATTTGCAACAAACAAACGACTTACCCAATCTACTAGGCTATCGTCCATGAATGAATGAGTGTCGACGGGTCTTCTTCCCGTTATGATCTCAAGTAGCATCACCCCATACGAGAACACATCAGATTTCACGGTTAACTTCCCGCTTGATGCATATTCGGGAGCCAAATACCTATTCATTAAGGAAAGAAAAGAAGAAGATTCCGCGTATCGAAACACATTTCAAGCTAAACATTGTGTACCATACACCTTGCTTACCCGAAGGTTCCCATCACTCTTGTCGAAACATGAGTGTGATTATCCGACGAGAGCTTAGCCAATCCAAAATCGGCCACCTAAATATTTATATATATACATTACATTTACTAATCATGATTATATTTGCTCAACTTGTCCACTAATTAATATACAATTGAAATTAAAGATGGCATTAATCATTGAACTTCCATACCATTGCTTCAAATTTGAGGTCGATAAGAATGTTTGCCGACTTGATATCCCGATGAATTATCCGAGGATGGCCTTCATTTTCACGACGATCATTGACTTAGACGAGTTAGATATGACGATGATTTCGTGTATATTCTTCATATATACTCACAGTCCTCATGCAAGTAAGCAAGGCCTTTAGCTGATCCTATTGCAATTTTGAGCCTTCTTGACCAATCCATCACCGGGAGTCCCTTCCCTACATCAATCAATATATACATATAAGGCTTAGCATCAAAAATCAAAAAAGAGTTACCATGTTTACCATGAAGATGATATTCGAGAGTTTTGTTAGGAACGAATTCATAGACTAGCATTCTTTGTGCTCCGGAAATGCAATAGCCGACAAGCGACACGAGGTGGCGATGGTGAACCCGGCTAATGATGTCGACCTCGGCGTGGAACTCCCTTTCCCCTTGTCCGCTCCCTGCCTTGAGTTGCTTCACGGCGATCTCCTTCCCGTTGGGTAGCACCCCTTTGTGGACGTACCCAAACCCTCCTTGTCCTAAGAGATTGGAAGGGGAGAAGCCGCTCGTGGCGGCTACAAGCTCCTCATATGTGAAGGTGCTATCATTGAAAGCAAGGGCTACTGCCGGAGAAGGAGGTGGCAATGGAGGAGGACCATGAGGTCCCGAAAACCCAGCACTCATATCATCGTCATTACTCGGAGGCAATTGAGGATGCCACCCTCCTCCATGCATCGGGCCGGCATGGTCTCCGGTGTGCCACTTGGGAAGTGATGAAGCATAAAAGCCACTATCTACAATCAAGCATATTCTTAATTATAGAATGATCGAAGTCTAATTAAAGCTGGCTAACTAATTAAGAACAGTACGTATCTTTGAATAATTCTAAGGGGCCGGCCGGGTATAAGTTTTGCTCATTTTGAATGCTTATATAATTTGGTTAATTTGTTTAGATAAGAATACGAAGGCTAGAATTCGATAACATGCATGTTCACCTTTGAACGAACCATCCGCGTAGTATTTCATAGAGTCGTGGAGCCTCTTCTTCTTCTTGTTGTTGTTCTTCTTGACGCAACAAATGCACAACAATACCAAGAACAAGAGAACCAGTCCAACTCCCGCCACAACTCCTATGATCGTTGGTAAATTCGTATTAGATTGAGCACGTTGAGTGGAGTTGGTTAACGACTTCAATGCCCGGGCTGTCACATTTGATAGAACATGTCGAGGGGAAATTGAATTAGAAGGATCGACGACATCTTGTTCTAATGAGGAGGATGGAGGGGAATGAGTATCATTTGGAGCCGGCACCATCGGTAATGAGGAAGTTGAATTGTTCCCTGGCGAGGGAGCTGAAGACATCTTCCCTAGAGATGAAATTCAAAAATCTAAAAATTTTCAACAACCCACCCTTCTACGTACATAACTTCTCCGTTGTGTATACGTACGTGAAGCATCTCCTGCAAAAACCTCCATGCAATGATCCATAAGAAATTCTGACAAGAAAGAAATAAAGAAAAAGGAAAAAGAAGAAGAAGAAAACGAAAGTAACTTAATTACCCTAAAAATGTGACCATGCATGTTGTACCATTAAATTGCTTCTTAAACTAGGGAGAAAGGGACATGGAAGAGATGGTGCGACAAGCACCACCTCTTCTATATATCTCTAGAACGCTATAAAGATTCAATAATGGAAGAAAAGAAGAAAAATGAAGAGAAGAAGGAGAGAAGAAGGAGGAGAAAGGAACAGATGAACTAAATTAGTTAAGTGACAACCTAATTTGGGAACGATGTTGGACTGCTTCCCGCACCACCGTTCAATATAAATGAGCTTAAATTTAGTTGGATTATAAGTCAAAATTTAGTTAAAATTTCATAATTAATAATTCAACAATATTGCCTTAAGAAAATTTGACAAATAAAGAATTAACAAAAAGTTGTTACAAACCCAAGAAGATTGTAAAGCGATCGATTGGTGAAACATAAAAAAAAAATGTGTTTATTTGAAAAAAGCTCAATCCCAGATCGCAACCCCTACTATTTATATTTCTTCATTTCGACCCTCGCACGCCGCAAGGAGAACGAAGGACGGCCGCTACAGCGACGGGAGACGCTTGATCTTTTCTTCTCCGTCTTTGAGGTAAAGCGATCGATTCCTCTTCTTGGTGTGTTGGCTTCCGTACTCGAGGAGGATGGGAGACTTCAACGATCCCCTGAATCGCAACAACCCCCAGGCCCGCACCAAAGCTCAGAATCGAGCCAACGTCCTCCAGTTGAAGCTTGTAATTCCCGAGTACCTTCTTTCCGTTGTCTTTTTTATTTTTCGATCCTGCACTTCTTTCGATTTGGTCGTTTTAGGTTGATCTCCCACGATCCTTTTAGGGTTTAGTTTATCCTTCTTCGATTCCGGGTACTAGCTGTTTTCTCATGTGTATATATCTCTTTTCTTATGCATGATTTTTCGAGGGTGGATCTGCTGTATGGTTTGCTAGTTGGTTTAGATTCAATCATAGAAAAAGTTAATTTGGTTATGGTGTTTACATTTTTACTCTATGCTTGATCTTGTTGTTCTTCCTGATAAACACCTATTGTTTATCTCATTTAATCTGGTTTACTTGTTTCTGTAGAATATGTTGTTTTTTCTGGTTTAATAGGCTTGTTTTATACCTTTTCCTCTATACAGATTGGGCAAAGCCATCCAACTGGTCTTACTGCTAATCTATTGAAGCTTTTTGAGCCACGTCCTCCGTTGGAGTATAAACCTCCTCCAGAGAAAAGAAAATGCCCTCCCTACACTGGTATTGCATTTTATTAGTTTTGGTTATTCTTTGTATGGTTTTGACCAATATAATTCACTGAAATTAATCTTCTGTTTTTTATCCTGAAGGGATGGCACAATTTGTTAGCCATTTTGCTGAACCGACTGATCCTGAATATGCTCCACCAGTCGTTGAGGGTGAAACTCGGGTTAGATATGTATTTTGTTAATTTTTATAGTAGTTTCACAATTTTGGGAAAAATTAATTCTTGACTATGCAGTATCTTAAGATTATGTGCAATACAAGTATCACAACAAAACCAAAATTTAGAGTATTAAAATAAATAAATCTGTATATGAAAATTTTAACCATACAAAATAATTCACATGTGGTCGGATTGGCCAGTTTGGAAGGCTAATCAGGTCATATCTGTTTTAGATAGAAACAATTTAATAACTTGAACAAATGACTGCTACTAGCAGTCTAGCTGATGGTTTTCCTGGTCTAACTGCTTGGTTGGGTTGAGTTTCTTCATCACAATATAACCTTTAGAGCTTATGGAAAGTTAATTGAGGAAGAATTCCAAATTCACTTATATGTTTGTATCCATAGAAATTCATGAGGTATAATCTAATTCAGATTATAAGAGTATCAAGTGTGATAATGAGGAATTAGATGTTCTTCTGTTATATTAAGATTCTTAAATAAGATAAATAAATTTCTATATCAGTTTTGAAGTTTTTTCAATAGGATGTTATGCTTATTGGCAAGTGTTAAGAAACTTGCATCTCTTTCCATTTTTCTTTACGATCAACTGTAGATGTAAATTATCTTTCCTTGTATTGATTGTTCTCTTGAAAACTGATTTAAATTACCAATCTCTTGAGATTTTTTTTTAACTGTGTCTTTGCTGTCGCTTAAATACCACGCTGTTTCCATTGACACTGACAAAACTTCTTGTTCCATTGGTCAACTTAGTACCAGCACTGCGAGCAATAACAGTGCTGCCTTAAACATGGTGATACAAGTCAGGATGGACCCGTGTCATTTCATACCAACTGAGATAAAGAGAGTGGCCCATACATGATATTAGAGAGGTTTGGATCAGTGGAGAGGTTGGGATGCAATTCTTCCCCTTCATCCTGCTCCTAGGAGAGTTGGTCTGTGTGGATATCTCAAGATCACAGGGGTGGGGGTCCAGTGTCCAGGTTGAGTAGTTAAGCAGGCCCCTGAGATATTAAGTTAGTGTTTTTTTTTGTAACTTGTCAATTTATTATAAGTTAATATTTTTAGTGTAAGGATAAATTGTTAACAATTAATAATATTTTTTAAAAGTTTTTTTTAACAGTTTAGAACAAGTTAATAATGTAATGTTAGTTAATACTTAATAGCATATAACTTATAAATTGTTAATAGTTTATAATTTGTTAATAAATTTTCATTAATTGTTAACATAATTTATAATAAAGCTTATAGCTTAATAATTTTATATTTATTAAACAGATTAATATTGATATATAGATTATTAATTGATTTTTATCTATAATTAACTTTAATATTAAATTAAACTAACTTCTAATTTCATATAATTATAATGCTTTATATTGATATTAATTATTTCGAACATCATATTTATTTATACCTATGTTAATGCTATTAGTTATAAATTCATATTAATTAAAAGATTAATCTTAATATACTTATAAATTATAACTTAATATGGAATAGTATTAATTATAAAATATTTCTCTGAGATTTTTATAAAATTGAATGTCTTAACTGCTATAATCTAGTTTGAAAGTAAAGAAGCAAACTGGAGAGCTGAAAAGAATAAAATTCATTCGCATTCATGTTGGCATGCATCAATGTTTGTTGAGTGTTAGCATGGTACGGTTTCTAACCTAAATGTACTCTCTTAATAGAGATTGATACTCAACCTGGAATAATATTTTAAATCTTGTTATCTATACATATACATATGCTACATTGTGTCGCTTAATCTTGCTTTTTCAAACATTAGTTGCACTATGAATTGTATGTTGTCTGAATTTGCTTGTTTGTTTTCTGTTCTAGTAGGATGCCATGAAATCATTTAGTATACACACTGTTTACTAGCATATATTGTCATGGTCTTATAATACCCACTATTCTTAGGTTGTCATGTTCTTTAAATGTTGGTCCTTTTTGTTAACCGTTTTATGGATTTCACCCGCTTCCATATTCAACAAAAAAAATACATTGTATTTTCTGTCACCTAGTGTTCCTTATGTATATCATTCTACATTATATTTATTTGGGTTTAGGTCCAAAGAAGAGCTAGAATTCGACAAGTACGCCTTGAAGAGGGTGCAAGACAGGTTGCTGAAAGCTTGGAAAAATGTAATTGATTTGGATTTATAAGAATGTGCTGAAAAACTCTGGCTTGATCTCATCGTGTATTAACTGTGCTGAAAATCATTAATATTTTCTTACAGATGATCCCTCTAAAGATCCAAATGCTACTGGTGATCCATACAAGACACTTTTTGTTGCCAGGCTTGTATGATTGCTGCATTTTAGGGCTTTTTTTTAAAGAGATATTTCTTCAACTGACAATGCCTAATATTCTTGTTCAGAACTATGAAACAACTGAACACCGGATCAAGAGGGAGTTTGAAACTTACGGACCAATTAAGAGGGTAAGTATGCATGACTTCTATTGTGGGGAGCTTGTGCTATTGCTCTTAACATGGGTAAGGAATTTATTTCAGATCAGGGACTAAAAGGATGTTCTAGCCCATCTGTTTTTGTAAATCATCATACAAATATCAATCTACTGCATGCTTATCCAAATTTTCATTAGTCCTAGGTAACCAAGAGAAACATATACTTTTGTAACTCACGGTTGTTTTTTGTTATATTAGGATAGGCGCCAAGGATTTTTTGGAATCATATTTTTGTCACATAGTGTATTATCTGTAGGCTGATCATGCAACTATTTTGCTCCTCCTGCAACCTGACCAGCTTTTATGTTTTCTTTTGTGAATAAAAAAACATCAACAAAACAATTTCCGTTTTTTTTTGTGCTTTGCATCCAAACAAAGAGAGGGGTGGGGACTGGGGAGTTTATCTTTATTACTTTGGTGAAGCTTGGGTAAGTTGGGTGGTTGGATGGCATGGATTTTATATATATTGGGTGTTTTGAGACTCCTCTATTGTCCTAGCTACAAAAAGGTGACCATGAAACATTCTTTCACATTAACTTTGCTGGGACATCAGGTACTATATTTAAGTTATTTTCTACGATATATTCATGCCATGCTAGCACTCTGCTCTTGCTCCAAACTTTATTGCCGGTTGAAAAATCTCTTAAGAATGAGACAAAGTTGGAAGCTTTGTGCACAGCCAAGTATAGGGGCTAATGACAGGTATACTAGCCATAGGAGGCACAATGAGTTCTTTGATATATTGAGTTTTTGATTACTGCCTTTTAGAGAAGCCAGAAGATCTTGCTTTGTGAAGACTTTGTGAGTAGCACAGGTAATTCTTTAGCTGTGTATAGGTTTGCGGTGTATTTGGTTGGTTTTAAAAGAATAAATACTTGCGGTGAGAAAGATCCAGATTCTTCAACTCAGAATGTTTACAACGGGCACTCTTAAATTTCCTTTTTGGTCAATATAGTTGCTACTCACTACAGTCATTCTGCCTTATCCTTGGGTCGACAAAGGTTCAGGTAATAAATCAAGGTACCTCGTGAAGGGATTAAAACTTTTCTAATTTTCGCTTGGATTTTTAATGCAATACAACTGAGCATTGGTGGTGCTAGCAATCAAATTCTAATGAAGAATGCATTCTCAACAAATTTAAATGGATAATTGGAAAATATTTTCATCCTTCAGAGGGTTTTTGGTTTCAGAAGGTTTCTGGTATACCCTACTTTCACAATTCCAATTTTGTTGTTATTCTTAATATACCCTGGTAAGGGGGTGGTAAAATATTTAATTCTTCTGGAACATACATCGGTTTTCTGCTCTGTCAACTCAATTGGTATGGTGTTGATGCATCTGGCATGGTGAACCTGTACACCTGTTAAGGTGAGCACGGCTATTGAGGGCATTGGTGCCTATTTGTCGTGCCATTTATAATATGCAAATATTAGAAAATGATCAGATCTTTCCCTGCCTCTTGAGGATATTTTGCTTTATGATAATGTTGCTTTGTCAGGTACGTTTGGTTACAGATAAGGAAACAAATAAACCAAGAGGATACGCCTTCATTGAATATGTGCATACACGTGACATGAAATGTATGTACTGAAATAAATATTGTCCATTTGAAAGTCAGATTTGCAACTTATGATGTTTGTGACATTGTTTGTGCATCATTCAGCTGCATACAAGCAAGCTGATGGAAGGAAACTTGATAATAGACGAGTTCTTGTTGATGTTGAGCGTGGAAGAACTGTGCCAAATTGGAGGCCTCGAAGATTGGGTGGTGGACTTGGTACAACCAGGACTGGAGGTGAAGAATTGGCTCAGAAGCATTCCGGCAGGTAATGAAGTAATTTCTTATTTTCGTACATTCATAGATTTTCTCAATAAATACAAATCCCCTTAATTGGCAAAATATGCTGGTTGATTTTTACATGATCCTGTAAGTTGATTGATTATTGTCTTTGTAAAGAACAATTAGCAAACATATATTTTACATACTCTGCTAGAGCTGCTTGAGCATTACAGCTGGTGTGGAATGTTTGGGAGCTCAACTTCTTGAGCCTTTGAAACTCTATCCCACATCTCGGAGCTCTTTTTTTGGGCAAGTTGTGGTTATTTTCTTTTAGATTTTCTTTAACCACATAATTTTACTAGGATCTCTCTAACAGGTGGGACTAGCAAAGTTTAATGATCAAGGTTGAGTTTTAACCATACATTTTTTTGTGTGCAATATGGCTAGAAAGTCAGTAGGAATGGATACATGCTGGTTTTCGTGTACTTTCTTTGGAACCTACAATTGGTGATGTTTGAGTCTTGCAACTATGAATTTCTTGAAGGCAGTTCGGTAGCTCATGCATTGGATATACTTTACCAATACTGTTTCTAGTGCATTGGATATAATTTACTAAAGTTCCATCGAAAACTCTATCCTTTTGTGTTTTTCCAGTCTTGGTTCTTAAGCTGTATCTCCATAGTTCGGTGACAACTTGATGCACTTTCCTTCATGTTAAACATGTTATCTTGCATTATTAATAATCAGTCTCCTCCCTATAAATGGATTTACACTTCAACCAGGGAGCAACAACAACTTACATCAGATCATTCTAGATCAGAGGAGCCAAGGGCAAGGTATGATCGTCATCTGGATCAGTATGACAACCTTTTTCATTTTCCAGAAAAATTGGTGCAATTTTAAATGAATTAATTTTGTAGAACATCATAAGAGTATTTTAACTTGCCTTGGCAGGGAGAAATCTCGAGATCGGGGACGGGATCGGGAGAGAGATGAGAGACCTCATGAACGTTCCCATGAAAGGACCCGGGAGCCTAGAGAGGACAGGCACCACCATCAAAAGGATCGAGATAGAAACAGAGAAAGAGAGAGAGACAAGGGAAAGGATAAAGAGAGAGAGAGGGAGAGAGATCGTGGTCGGGACCGTGATCGCGATCGAGCTCGTGGCAAAGAGAGGGAAAGGGACCGTGGTCGTGATTATGACCGTGAGCGCGAACGTGATCGTCCGCGTGATAGAGACCGGGAGCGGGAGCGAGAAAGAGACTATGATCAAGCCGGTTATGAAAGAGAACGTGGTTATTTTCATGATAAGGATTCTGAATATGGTAGTGAGTCGAAGCATGGCAGGGAGAGGTCTGGCGCAAGGGACAGAAATATTGAACATGAAAATGGGCAAGAATGGTATGATGGACTAAGAAATCCGGTGCATGAACGTGACTACAATCAGTATGATGAATCCCAGAGTCAGAAACACTATGATCATCCTCCACCAATTAAGCCTGCGGAACACATTGAGCGGTCAAAACGACATGAAATGGATTATTATGAACATGGGTCCTATGATCAGCGTCAGTCTGATTATTATCAAAATCAATATGGGTATGCAGATGCAGATCAACGTGAGGAGGGTGAGGCAGTAGGAGATGATTATGGATACCATCGTTCCGAAAGGTCCCTGTCCAGGGAGCGACAAGCTTAATACTGGATTTGATGAGTAAGTTTTACTTCTTTTCCTTCTTACGATGTAAGTTTAGGTTTCCTTTCTGTCAACAGTGCCCTTTAAATTTGTGTTATTGTACTGGAACATTTTGTAGGATCTGTTGCATTCACTGCAATGATGCATCATGCATTGATCTGCACACCCTGTCTTTCCTATTCAGCAACGTGCGTCTTTCCTATCCAGGTTCGATCGTAATCGTTATGTTGCAGACAAACTGGTGTGTTTTGGTATGTTACAATCCATTTATCGAACTGTTTGCGTTCTGGTTTTTTTCCATGTATCGACTCTTGTAAACTTGTTTCCTTCATTATTATTTTGTTGACAGCTTTGACGTGAAACATTAAACCAGTTTGATTTATCCTTTTTATGGGACCAGTGTTTTTACTTATTATTACAAATGGTAAATGTATTAAGTTTGCAAAGCTCTATAAAATAGAGCATATTTTAAAATGCTTTGACGTTTAGGTATTAATAAAAATAATTCTAACACGCTTAAAATACCTTGTATATCTCTGCAGAGGGTATGATTGGTTGTTGACCATGTGATGCACTATTTGCCCTCGGCGTAAGCCGTTGCTTAGAGTTTGTATGCACTTGAGTTATCGTTGCTGGCGGTTTAATTGTATTTGTCATCATCTCCATTAGAAAGAGTTAGCTTAGAGTTTATATGCACCTTAGTTATCGTTGCAGACGGCCGTTTAATTGTATTTGTCATCATCTCCATTAGAAAGAGTTATGCTCTCGCTTACGACGTTGCTTAGAGTTTGTATGCACTTTAGTTATCGTTGCTGGCGGTTTAATTGTAGTTGTCATCATCTCCGTTAGAAGATGCTCTCACTTATCGCCGTATCCTATGGTGTTGTGTTGTCGCCATCAAGGTAAAAAATATTGCTTTTTATTCTTGAACCAATTGACAGTAGGCTTAGCCTTTTATTCTCTATCTATTGCAAAATATTCATTATAAAATAATAGACCGATTGAAAATTAAGTGGAATAAATTTTCCTTTCCTTGTCAATCTGTTGCCTCGCTAGTTTGAATCTCTTACAGCGACTTTAGGTCACTAGTGACCTCTGTGAGGTTTCTCATGGTTGTGAGCGAGGTTGCTTGCTGCCATGATGTCGATCACAGTAGCCGCAAACCATGTAGATGTGAATTCACTGCCACTAGGTTTCATGAGCGAGGTCACTCATGGTCGTGAATGAGGCTGTTTGTGGCCGTGAGCGATACCGCTTGCGGCTAGGGGGTCAATCATGGTGGCTAAAAGTTGCCTCATGTGGGTGACCATGTTTTAGGCTGCGAAATCATGGCCACGACCTGTAGCCGTAGCAAATTCACTGGAGTGTACTGGATTTTTGTTCTCCTCGATTTTAATTTTCCCTCATGTCTAAGCGTTTCATTTTCCCTATGATTTACCCCCATCCTATATCTCTTTCCTTCTTCAATCCATATCTAACCGTAAATAAAGCATCAGAGGAAGGTCTTGGCACAATATGGTGTTTAATTAGAGCAGTAAATAAATTGAAAATTTATTGATGTTCAACTTGATAAGAATTTATATTCATTTAATACACACAAACAATTAAATGTATAAGTTTGGATAGCTCATTAAATTAATGAACAAATTTGAACATATACGCATTTTGTTAATATTTATGAACAATGTTTGTGAGTCATGTTCATTACTCTTATCAATGTGCTAAATAAATAAAAAAAATTTAAAATAAATAAATAAGTTTGAATTATTAAGTTCAATAACCAATCAAACAAGCTTAAATTGAAAGCTCGATAACATCTAAATGAACCAAGCTCAAACCAAGCTTAAGCCAAACTTGAATTGAAAGCTCGATAACATCTAAACGAATCAAGCTCAAGTCAAGCTTCAAACAAGCTCAAGCTCATAAAAAATAAACCAAGCCAAGCTTGAACAACCATTTTAAAAGCTTGGTTCATTTTAAGCTCGGCTCGGCTCGATTACCTTATCAAACAAGCTTGAACACCCCAAAGCTCGGCTCGGCATGTTTACATCCCTGTTTGTCTGAATGGTATCCTTGCTTCCTAAAAAGGAAATGGAGATTCCCACTAAGAACTTGACAGTGGCAGGCATGCAGATGGTTAGGCTTGTACCTGACCTTTAAAAGGTTTGTATTGGCAAGAACATTCTCAGCAGTGAAATTTACTATAGAGTTGTCAGTCATATATAAGCAAGCATTCTTAACATGTATTAATCCTAAAGAAGAAACTACATATCCAGAGGCGAAGTTTATTGCTTTTCTTAAAACCCAAACAGCAAATCTTATTAATCCCGTACAAATTTCCAAGAATCAGGCATAATTCTGGATACGAACCCGTAGATTTAACGAGTCTTTCCAAAAAAAAAAACCAAAATTAATGAGTTTTCCCCTAAGAATCAGACAATAATGGATATGAAACGATAGATTTCACGATCCTTTCCAAAAATCCAAGCATCCAAGTTTATCAGAAGGAAAAAAACATAAAAACAAATGAAGGACAAAAGGGAACCAAAACTGAAGCAACAAAGCAATTAAGATATCATTCCCGCATTTCACAGACCTCGATATCGCTCCTCCAGGATCCAATCGACAACATTGAAGTATAAGAGAGATTAAATCGAAACCTGAGAGAACGGAGGAGGAAGGCGACGTCGCTAGGCAACAGCCATAGCTCCACCGATCGACGACGATACGCAGCGAGATCGGAACGGCGAACGATGCTCGCAGTGGTGGTGTCGACGATGGCGGAGGCACAGGGCCAGGAATGGGGCACACGACATCCAAAAAAAGCCGATTTTTTTTCCCTAAAAAAAGGAATCCAGAAAGAATATTGAGAGAATGGAAACGCAGCAAGTGGCCTCGCGTCGCGCTTGGTTAGGGAGGCTTGATAGCATCATCTCGGGCTCCATTGACGCCATCGCCAAACTTCCCGTGCCAAAGATTGGGTTTTGGCGACTGATGCAAGCAAAGGTCGCTGGCTTCTCTGCCAAGCATACGCAACACAAAAGAAAAGATGAAGCATTGTCATAGAATCTCAATTTTTTTGTGGATCATTAATTTTAATATATTTTTTATTTACTTTTAAGAGAATAGAAAAAAAAAATAGATCACAGATAAAAGATTCATACGGTCTTATTCTCTAAAAGTTAGGAGTTATTATTTTATATATATTAAATATATTTTTATCTATATTTTTAAGAGCATGAAAAAGAATAGGACATATGCACGATTAAAGATTTATGTAATCTATTATCTGATCAAAATATTTAGATTCTATAAGGATCTCCTAAATATAGTTTCTCCTTTAATTGATAAGAACATAAATTAAATATTTTTATATCTTATTCATATAATGTAAAATAAAAAATATTAGGGAGCATTTAGTTTGTATGTTTTCTATTTTTATTTTATAGAAAATATGCATTTATAGAAAATAGTATTTGGTTTGTATTTTCTACCTATATTTTTTTTAGAAAAAATAGCATTTTTTGAAAAATAAAGAATGTCTGTAAGTTATTTCCTATTTTTTAAAAAATACGTATTTTTTAAAAAATAAAAATGAAAACAAGGATAATCAAACACACCCTTAGTTTTTCTTTGAGTTTCCCTTCTTTTTTTTTTCCTTTTCCAACTCTCCCTCTCTGTCCAACTCTCCCTCTCTGCGCTTCTCTCGCTTGTTAAGATTGGGGAAGAGAAATCACACCTAACACTAAATCTAGTTGGTTCTACTCTATATTGTTTGATTAAATTCAAATACTGATATATTCGCTCATGTGTCTCATATAAATAAAGGATTTTATTATTTTTAAGCAATGAGTTAGATACTTTTATTGTTTAGTTTCCTTAATAGATATTAAGTGTAGGTTTTTTTTAATGTATTTACAGTAGGGGCGTCAATTCGGGTGGGTCAGGTTGTAAAATTTTTTCTTTTTAACTCTCAATCCAAACCCAACCCGAACTCTAAATCAACCTGAAACCCCTCAACTCGAACCCGAATCCGGTCAACCCGGACAACCAATATAACATGATCTAAAATAACTTTTTTTTATTATCATTTTCTAATAATTCTTCACTTTTATCCTAATACTTCATCACTATTATACTAATATTGATATTAATATAGATAAAAACATCTTAATTTTTAAAATAAATTTTGATTTAACCCTTAAAAATTAACTAACCCCTAAATTCGGGTCAACTTGAATCCGACTCAACCCAACCCAAAATTTTCAACCCGAAACCCTCCAACCCAAACTCGACCCGAACCCAAAAATATCCAACCGGAACCTAATTTTTTTCGAGTCGACTCGGGTTAGATCATCGGATCGGATTTATTTTTTAACACCCCTAATTTACAGTCATAAATTATTTGATCTCTTCATTATCTCCATCTTTCATTTAAATAATTAAACATATTTATATCTTTCTTTTTTTTTAACAATTCTGAATATACTTAATTTTGTTTAAATGAATTATACACTGGTTATATCCTTCAGGTGTATTATTATAACTAATAATAATATATTATTTAATACAGTAAAATTTACACTTATCTGAATTATGTTATCAAACGTTAAATATGAAAATGTAATTAATAATTTTACATATTTAAAGTTAGAAAATTAAATTTTATATAAAAATATATTTTTTTAAAATTAATATTTTAATTTGGTAAAAAAAATTTGAACCTTCATTTTTGGTCAAGTCTAAATATTTGTTAGTTGCAAAATCAATAAAAAAAAAGGTGAGAGAAATTTTTTTAAAACAATGTCAATCGTCTAAACTTTTTTCTCCTACTTAGGACCTCAAATAGGCTTGAATCCACATTATCCGATTGTGGTTGTTTAAACAAACAGTAAAAAAAAAATGGAGTAAAAATGAAAGCGTTTTGAATCATAGCAAATTGTGTATTCACAGAGTCAACATCATCGGTTCACGCCAAAGAAATGTTTGATCTCATTCAGTGTTTGTCATGCTCCAATCCTATCAGAAATCAGCAAAGATGGAACACTGGACATGTGGCGTCGATGTTGACTGTCCGAAGACTCTGCACAGGAGAATCCGATGACTTGGTCGAATCTACATGTCAAAGAGGGACAGAGCAAGGAAAACGTCAACAACCAGGCCAAGGAAGGGTTCCTGCCACAGATACTCTGACGCTCACGTTAGTTGAGTGGTGCAGAAAAAATAGAGAGTAATGAACAATGAATGCAAAGAGCGTAGCATTGCTTCGTGAACCTAAACATGTAGGTGGAGACTCCCTTACATAGTGATATTTTTCTTCTCTGCACGGATATTTATGCATTGCTATAATAGTACATATTAGGAATTGTTCCTCTGACACCTTTCTATAATTGCCAACCAATTCTATATAATAACAATGGAAGCTTCTATCATACGAGTGGCACAGAGAATATTATTCTGATGGTCCCCTAACGATGGTTACATAAAACGATAAGGAATATTGGGCCCTTGCGCCAGCAGGACCCTACTATATACAATGGTGGGTTGCCCGAGTCAACTCAATGATCTGGTTGGACAACGCTCTCAGACAGGTTCAATCGGTTGTGGAAGGCTAACCATTTCGAGGACTCGGCATCCACTCAGACCAGAGTCCAGCTGGGTCGTGCCCCCATTCGGGCATGAGTCCAATTGGGCTATATGTAAAGAAGATCCGATCAGACCAGGAGGACTCAGTTCTAAATTGAGTCATGAGGACTTGGACTCCGTTCCGACAAGGGGTCCGGTCGGGCGATATGTCTATGAGATTCGCCCACACCAAAGGGCTTGGGCTTCGATAGGACAAAAGATTTGATCGGCTAGAGTGCTTGACTGACGCATATTAGAGCTACCATTAGGTCCTGTTCGCAGAGGACCAAAAGAAGATAAGTTTCATCGTCGAAGGAACTAATTAATAAATAATAAATTATTCTAATAATTATAACAAAATTATAATAATTAAATAATAAATTATTCTAATAATTATAACAACATTATAATAATTTAATTTGATCTGATGACTTGACATGGTCAATTGGGTTATATTCAATTGCGTAGTCAGGGCTGAGCTACACTGGGCTCCAGTCCAGTGCAACCCAATCCATTTTCATGTAGCAACCACCCTTGGCAATATTATCTTAGGGTTGTATGGACTCCAGCCTAGTGCAACCTAGCCAATTTTCCTGTAGCAACTATCCCTAAGATTTGATTAGGTCACAGCTCACATGAGTGGTCGGTGTAGCATGTGAAAGCCACCGCGTCACATGATTAGGTCACGCAAGTAGACATCCAACCACCATTTGCGCAATTGCGACGCAATTAGTGTCGCGTGTTGCAGGACGAAGAAAATAAGGATTACCTCTAGTTCGTTGCACAATTACGGCTTTACTTGATATTCATAAAAATAAAAATAAAAATCTCGACGAAGAACAGGGGATAAATCGTTCGTTGCTTTCTTACATTCATCAATTAACAATCCAACAACATCGTAGAAATGCAACAAAAGCCAAGGCGATATTTCTTTTTGACAAAAAAAAATGGTAAATGTATCAAAAGGTTCCTTCAAACAAAAAAATTTCATCTTGCTTACGATCGATAAACAGAGTTCAGGAAGATCACGAAGGCTGCGCAGTCTATCATTGAGTTCTCTAAATCCCGCGATCATGGAAGAAGACGCACTGGTTTTCGTTTGTGATCTCCGAGCTCCGACCGGTAGTACGCGACCGCGTCGCGCATGTCCTCGAAGAGCGCCGCCACCTCAAAGAACTCGATCACTTTGGAGAGTTCCCGGTCGCAGAGGTCGTCGGAGAAGGGCGTCACCCGGAGCGCGTTCTCCGGCTGCAGGACGTAGGCGTTGGGGTTATCGTCGACCAGCACCGCCCGGTCGAGGGCGCGCCCGACCCCGGCGAGATCTTTCACAAGCTTCCCCTCCATCTCCCTGCAGGAATCGCGGTAGAGGCGGTGGGCGATGAGGTTGCCGGCTGGGTCAAGGCGATCGAGTACAAGGGAGGCGTACTCCCTCAGGCCGGCGGTGAATACCACAACCTCGAAGGCCCCTGCGGCGGCGCGGAGCAGCTCGTCCGCACCCGGCCGCTTTAGGACGTAGAACGGCACGACGCGCCCGTCGATCGAGGGGTAGACGGTAAAGTCGTAGCGATCTGGCGGGGGGTCAGTGCGGGAGTGAACCAGCGTCTCGTCGAGGTCCAAAAAGACAGTTTTCTTCTCGGGAAAAGATGGAGGCGGCAGCCTCGCCGCCGCCGCCGCCGCCGCCGCCGCCGTGGCCATGTGAGTCGGGCGGAGTAGGGGTTTGGTGGGGGTGGATCTGAGGCGGAGGAACGCGAGTTTTTGAGGGCTTGAGGACGCGCGGCCGAGGATGTCCATGCGGGAGAAGAGCTTCGTGAGGCGGCGGCGGCAGGAGCGGACGGAACGAGCAATGGCGGCCTTGATGGGAGAAGGAGAGGACCGGGGAGTAATCTTCTTGCCACCGGCGGCATGGCGGCCGCCGGGGCTTCGGCTACGGCTCCGGCTCCGGCAGAAGGAGGCCTTGCTGGCAACTTTGGAGACCATGGCGAATTGGGTACGGAGGAGAGGAAGCGGTGGAGAAATTGGAACAGGGCAAATAATAAACATTTGAATTGTAACTTAATTTTAGATTGGAAAAAGCGGGCGATGCCTTCAACGGTCAAAAAGGAATTTGAATTGGATTTTGACTCCGCTAACGGTCGGAAATGAGGGCCAGTCTGCCACCTGAGCTGGCATCATAAAATCCATGTAAGGTGTAATTTAATTTAATTAACCCACTGAAATTTAATGTTATTGGATGAATATAAAAAGGGATATTTCATTATTAAGACTCAACTATTTTGAGTTAACTATAGGAAAACTCCATTAAAAAAATTAATTAATTAGGTTGGATAATATCGTGCTTGAGTGATCGGTCCGACTCTATAAAAATTTCTCACCGGCCACCAGAATAAATCGGAAAGCACTCATGATAGACGACATAGAAGCTCCACATCTCTTATTTGTGAGTTTCATTTAGAGAAAAATTACTATAAATATGTCGTAGGTGCTGCACCATATGTCCATAACCCAAGGGATTATATGGAAACTCCATTAAGCTTCATGCAAGATTATATTTTTAGTAATATTTATCTGTTAAATAATCTTGCCGCTATCCTTTAATTCTCCATGTTCATAGTATCTAAATACGAGGTCATCTTTGAACATGTTCGTATTATTTCGGGGAAATATATTAAAATGTCTCTATTATTTTCAAGAATTCCCATTTATGTCCCTGAAATGTTTTCATTCCCATTTATATCCCTCATGTTTAATTTACATTCTCATTTATATCCCTGTCGTTAAACCTCCGTGAATGTCAAACGGAAACAATACGCACGTGCCATCAAAATCCCTGAATTTCCCTATTGTTTCCGTTTGACATTCATGGAGGTTTAACGACAGGGATATAAATGAGAATGTAAATTAAACATGAGGGATATAAATGGGAATAAAAACATTTCAGGGACATAAATGGGAATTATCGAAAACAATAGAGACATTTTAATGTATTTCCCCTATTATTTCAATCTATTTTAATTTCTAACATTGTATCATCCATTAGAGATGGCCCTCTCAAAATAATAATAATATGGAACCGTCGTATGAGCCGCTTCTCTAAAGTTGACCCTACAGATATGAAAGGAGGTAGATACAGGTACACATACATTAGGCTCATGATGGGGCTAAATCACAGGTCATCAGTTCTTGAGAATTGATTCCTGACCATTACGCTAAATATGACATGCGTCCATTGTCTATGCTACTCCATAGGGGCCACCTCTAGCCCCCTCCGACCCAACTTGAGGGAGGTTTGGGGTGTTCTGGCATCAGTGTGTCCTGGCATGTTAGGTAATTTTGTGCAGTTTGGTGGCCTTTTGGGTAATTTTGGCCCTTGAGGGATTGTATTGGTGTTTCGTGTTTACCTTGGGGGATGATTATACTATTTGTTTGATATTTATTATTTTTTATAAGCAATGTAATTCATATTATTATAAAATAATAAAAATATCTTACGACCTCTATTGGCCGGTAGACGGCTGCTGGCCACCATTGAGCGAGGTGGTATTGACAAATTTGTTGAGGACATGATTTGATGAGATAAGTTAGAGACATTTTTTGTTTATAAAATTTTGGGTTAGAATGTAATCCGGATTACATATATTTGTTTTGTAATACAGATTATAAAAGTTTATTAACTTTTGTAATCGAAATTATATATTATATTATAGGGTTAAAATGATACCAAAAAAGTAATCAATCTTAGTATAATCTTGATTACATTATAAGGCTGATTGCACCTTACCAAATACACCCCATGTCTACAAGGATTTTTCTTATTATGAAATGAATGATGAGCTGAAGAACTAATGTTTCATCTGAGGTCACGGTTGCTTTGCATATTACTGATGGTGCGCTAGTTGTTGATTGTGTAATTGAGGGAGTATGTGTGCAGACTGAACAGTGTTAGTTCTTCGTAAAACCTAAGCCGCATGAATTCTAGACAACCGAAATAAGAATTCAAAAAGGAAATACAAGAACAAGAATATCTAGTTTCATCGTATAACATGACATAACAAATAAGAATAAATAAATTGACAAGGAACCTGATTGAATAGTCATTATCCTTGTCCTTTAGCGTCTTCTGGAAGATCCTGAGAAAGAAGAAAGAGCGGAAGCAAACGGGGAAGATCTTCCAAGGGGCTTAGGGGATGACGGCTCCGAAAAGCTTCTTGTTAATGGGGAACAAGACGCTAGGTCAAGATTTCTCTCTCCACCCTAAACCCTCGGGGACCTCCCATTTATATAGAAACTCAATTCCGTTATCAGCCCATAAATAATAACGGAATTGGTTAAAGGGTTCTACACATTAAACCCGCATCCAATAACTCAAACCCAATAAACATAAGTTAGATCACTTTTAACGGGTCGGATTGTATTCACATATTTAACTTACAAATAAGTCAACCTAATATGGAAGAATAAAATCCAACATTTCCTAGGGGTATACTATTGGCCAATATTTCTAATTTACTCTTGATGATAATGATAATATCAATTTAGTCTATAATTTTAAAAATTGTTAATCTTATATGAGCCAGCATTATTGTCTCGTTTTAAGATTTCTAATTCCTTAACTTTTTCTTTTAGATTTTTATTTTCTAATTTTAGCTTGTTAAAATCATCTAATAGAGAAGATTTTGCTAAAGTTCATTTTATTTCTAGGTTTTCTTTTTCTAATTTAGCAAGATCTTTTGTCAGCATTTTTATAAACTTGAAAGATTGATTGAGAGTGAGGTCATGTACCTAACTTACCTTTTATTCTAATGCTCCTCCTCCATTGTAGCTCTTAAAGTTGCTCCCACTTTGTCGATGCTTTCTCTAAAAGATTGTCCTCCTGAGTCGATATTCATTTCAGAGTCTTCTTGGTGACTTA
>JBBPFQ011038905.1:0-10527 GCA_037974815.1 Kaempferia elegans | reverse complement strand
AGACAATTAAAGAACCAATAGCGAGTTCATTAATTGCCCCGCACCTTAATTTTCTCATAAATGTAGTTATTAATGGAAGAAGATAAAAGGTATGAATAACTTGTAATAAATGCAGCTTATGAGAAGATGAAGGGTGTAAACCCGAATATAAAAGGAAAGTAATGAAAGGAAAAAAGAGGATCTCTCTTTTGGACAATAAGAATTTTGCCAGACATTCTTGAAGCATATCGGAGAAGGATCAGCTACTACTATAATAGTATCAGAAATAAAGGTTGTAACAGCATTATAGTAGTTAGTTGTGGGTACAATAACATTAGAAATAAGGATATTTTAGGATAAAAAATTAATGATTGGGTGAGGGAGGTAAATTACTTATTGGGCGGCCCCTTAAAGAAGATTATTTGCTGTAGCCATAAGTCAAACTCTTGCCGTATAAGTCTACAACTTAGATAACAACAAAAGTCCTGAAAAAAATATTTATTTGACGATCCATTAAATTTGAGAGTCGATTTTTACCCATAAAAGTAAACTAAACGGTATAATTTGATTTTTTTTTAAATTCAATAATAAATAAAAGAAAAACATAGTAAATTAAAAAGATGTTGGGTAAATAAAAAGGATACTCTAATTATAAAAAAAGTGTAATTTTTAAAAATAAAAGAATATGTATTCAATATATTTTTATGTCAATGCTGTTAAAACACCTGTAAAAATAAATTAATTCAATTTACTCCAAAAAAATATATATGGAGATTTTTTATATATTTTTTATTAACTTAATTAAATTACTTTAAAATAATAAAAAATATATTAATACGATCATATTCGGTGCAAAAATGTTGTAGTAGCGTTAGCAAGCCAATAAAAGGGCTAGTTCGGCTGGTGTTTTACTCTTAATTTTCTACCTTTTTATTTGCGTTCACGGGAAGACTTGATTTGCTTGAAGTCTCGATTGTTTAATGCCAAGAATCACCGTCCCGTATCACATTGCCTGATCAAACCTTTTATATATTCCGACACTTGCAAGGTTCTTATCAACTTAACTGTTCTTTATTTTTTGAAACCATCGGTCAGTCTAGCGTTTAATCTTAACGAACCTCGCGGGAATTAACTCCTATCCAATAAAACAACTTTACCAACTCGGCCATTGAAAATAAAATAGCCATAGCTAGTCATGGACAATGAATAATAAAAGATAGAAAAACAACAAGGAGGAAGATGTCACCTATCTGTTTGTATTATTGCTTGACTGGGGAAATCAATCAAAGCTATATTGGACCAATCAAGGTGGCCATGGCCGTGAGTCCCACACCAATCCCTTTCGCTGATGGAAGGGGCCAGAGCCCAGCCAAGGCACTGCTTCAAGCTGACTTCCTTCCCTCAAACACTTAAATTGACTCTTATTTCCTCTCCTCTTTGTCTCTGAAGCAACTGATACATAGGTATGCCACTTTCAATTCACCTCTTCTTTTTCCAGTAATACAGAGTTACTCATGCTTTCTTGTTTCTATCGTGAAAGGGATTAATGGTCTCTTGTGTTTTTGTTTCCTCTCTCTGGTGGAGTGGTGGAGCTTTTATTTGCTTTTGTATTGTGAATTATAGCTAGTTTTAACTTTTGGGGCTTTGGAAGTTTTGAGGGACAATGAAAGTTGAAAACAAGCTCGAGTGGTGCCAACGTCTGAATTCATAGAGTTTGGTGGAGTTTGATAATATGGAAGTATCCGGATAGCGTATGCAACGATAATAATTGGAGTACTTGTTCATTGTTCTTATTCATTAAGATAAATTGCCATTAGGAAAATGCTTAAAAGTAAGATCATAAGGACAAATAAGTTTGTAGGGATTTAGTAGGTTGCATATGGAGCTTGTTTTGTTTTGACTCAATGATTTTAGAGTTCTGGTACGAGGTGAATTTGGAGGTGATTGGTGCAGCTAATCAAGTAAACCCACCAATAACTCAATATTATCTATAGACGTAGGCTTACATCAAACGACACTAAATTTCCTGTCTTTCTTTGTGTTTGTGTTATTCTACCATGGGGGATGAAGATTACACTAAAAGGGTTGTGGCAAAAGTTATTCCACATTTTAGAGGCATCAAATTTGAATCTACAAGTTGGTAGTTTAGGTGGCCATTTTTACCGAGTCGTATTAGAACAGTATGCAAGATTCTTCTAGTTTAGTGACACTTGTGATCCCAACAATTCGACCCTCCTTTCCGTCCAAGAAAAGAAACACAGAGCCAGTAAAATGGTTATAGAAACATCCATGATTGTAGCTCAATTCTGGCATATGCAATTCCATAGGTTATAGTGAGAGTAGAGACAGAAGATCTTGCAGGGTGGATTACTATTAGTATATTTGTGTTATCTGCTACACTACAATTGTGCAGGTCGAGTAAAATGAGTGTGAATAGACGAAACAAACTTGTGGAATCAGCATTTTTTATAATTACAAACAGATTAGGCTTATCATATTACCAACATCTACATGCAGTTATTTGATGAAGTTGCCTTGTTTTTCAGGATGTTAATCCTTAGATGAAGAAGCATGTAGAGATAAGTCAAGATAAATAATGGATTCTTTGAGGAACTCCAAAAAGCTCCAATATGATTCAGCAGAAACTACAAATGTAGTTACTAGACCCGCAGATTTTCAGAAACAAAATCCTGCTAGTCGCGCTTTGAATTACTCAATTCAAACTGGTGAGGAGTTTTCATTTGAATTCATGCGAGATAAGAATGTTTCCAGGAGTCCTTGCATTCCAAATATTTCTGAACATCAAATCACTAGCTCTAGTTCTGTAGATTTAAGACAAAGGCGAGCCATATCTAATGCAGCCGGATTTCAAACTGTTTCAGATTCTCCCATTAGTGCCACTGAAAAAAGAGAATTGTGCAAAGAAATACAGAAGAAAGTATTTCTTGAAACCAAAAGCAGTGATCAGGTAGCATTAGCAAGGACAGTATCTCATGCCTCAGCCGGTAGCAATAGTGCTTATCGGGGATTTAACCCTAGGTTTGCAGCTTTAAAGAGCACACCAACAAGAGTAAAATCTCTTTGCAGTTATGGTGGTAAATTTCTACCTAGACCCAGTGATGGAATGCTGAGATATGTGGGAGGTGACACACACATTATCCAATTAAGCAAGGATATGCCCTGGAAAGAACTCATGAAAAGAACAAAAAGAATGTACAATCAAACTCAGATGATCAAGTATCAATTGCCAGGTGAGGAAATTGATGCTCTAGTGTCTGTATTCTGTGATGAAGACTTGCAGCATATGATCGACGAGTTCATTGTTCTAGAATACAATCAGATAGAACAAAAGCCCAGGATGTTCCTGTTCTCCTCAGATGATAACGCACATTTCACTCTTGGCAGCATGGAGGGAGATTCTGAAACTCAATTTCTTGCAGCAATCAATGGTTTTGATCTAGCTGAGAATGCTTCGAGTTGCGACATTTTGATAAGAACATCCCAGTCCCTTATTTTTAGTGTTGAACTTGATGAAGTTAAAAGAAAGCACAAGGATGAAACTTCATACTCTTCCATCCATCATCATGACAATTTCAGCAGTGACGAAAATGGAATTCAATTTTCTTCATCAGTGCCATCTGATTATGAGCTGCTGATCCATCATCAGCAAGATGCTGACAAAGAGGAACTGACACCTCAATCACAACAAAAATTTTCTTCACCAGTGCAGTTACATGATGTTTCAGTTTCACATTTGCAACTTGAAGCACTCTATGGTACTCCAGCACCATATTTTATATCCCCAAATCATCATATGAAACATTTGGAAACACGTGTATCATTGCCACCTGAAATCCTTAGTGCAATCAAGAGCTCTCCGAAAGAACTTCCCCAACCTTGCATATGTTCTAGAGTTACTACTGGATGGTCTGATAATAAGTCTACAGTAGTTGGCTTCGACACTGACGATTCACTCCCAATGCTGTCAGGAGCATTTTACAAGGACCAGATGACATCAAAGCAGGAAAAAAAAGAATTTCAGCTATCAAACTCTAAGGATCAAATTGGTTATCAAAGGCCAACACATGAGCAATTCTCCTATAAGAAGAAAGAACTAGGTGAAGTTTTACATTCTTTACCTGAAGAAAATATGGTCACTGAGTCTGGTAACTTAGCCATTGCTGGAAAATCTCCAAAATCTAATAAATCCAGTATTAGGGATGAGTTGAGAGAAAATCAGAGGTATCGAGCTTCTGTTCCAGTTATCCAAACAAATTGGATTGAGCTTGAATCTACAATGTCGAGATCAGATAATTCAGTTTCTTTCAAGCAAACTGAAAATTCAAGTTATAGTGAAAGTAACCAAGAAGATGTTACTTTGGCATATGATTTAGCATCCAATGACAACAAGAAGGTTAAAATGGGCCACCAGTTTCAGCAGCAATTTGATAAAAGCAGTAGGAACTACTCAAATTCATCCATGGATGATGAGAAAGACCCTTTAAATCAGGGTAGGATCTGGAATGCATCTGACATAACCAGAAGCATAGAGAGTTCCAATTCTGATGGTAAGACAAGTATGCCCAAAGTGTATTCACAAGAACTGCTTGGTGAAGGATCAGATGCTATGAAACAATCATCACCACCAATAATCCTTGGAAGTATTCAGAAACAAAAAGAAAGAGATGCAGTTGTTCCTCAAGGAAATTGTTCTCCTTCCCCAGATCACAGCCACCATCTTAACTCTAGTAATTCTCCGTTTATCTATGAGATAGGTTCCATTTCAATTCCGAAGGTTAAATCTGCTAAAGAGTTCTCTAATTTAAGTACATCCAGCACCCATGGTATCATAAATGGCTTGAAAATGTCAAGTAATGAAAGCCAGTCTCCTCTTATGAATCTCTGCCATGATGAATTAGCTAGTGAAGAACCTACACTTAAAAAACAGCCTCATGAAACATCTTTTCTGATGAAAGTCTCTTCTTTAGAACATAGGGATCTTGGCCTGAAGAATCCTCATGTTGATTTTGACGAGGTAATGAAATGTAAAATTCACAGTATGGTTGAAACTGGTGTACAAATCAAGTTTCATTAATCATGCTGATCTTGCTTGCAGGTGGAGAGTTCCCTGGCAAATGTCGGAGAACACTTAAGAACAGCTCTTACAGAATATGAGGTAGGTATTAAGATGTTTTAGTTGTACACTTTATACAGAACCTTTCTTGTTCTCCTGACTAGATGCCTTGTGGATATGATGGTTGGATACAGGAAATTGCTTCTGATAGGAAGGAAGTGAATGATGCTGGTCCTGATACTTCCACGGAAATCCCAAGTCTAAGAAACTTGCAGGTACATTTTAGATCAGTATTCACAAACTTCAAGTTTCTAGACTTTGCAAATTCAAGATCCTTTACATGGCATCTTTTTATATGAGTTCTTGGTTATATTGACAGGATCATTACCAAAGAATTAATAATGAAGATCTTGAGGAACTGCGGGAACTTGGTGCTGGGACATTTGGAACTGTGTACCACGGAAAGTGGAGGGGCACAGATGTGGCCATTAAGCGGATAAACAGGAGTTACTTTATAGGTCATTCATCTCAGACAGAAAAAATGGTAGAATTCTAAGACAAATAAATCATAACTTATTTTGATTCCCCAATTCTTTTTTTTTTCTTGTCAAATTTCATCACCAAATTGTTGAGAATTAAAAGTGTGTAGTTGAAGGCCAAACAGAATATGTATTGATGAAACAAGAAGCCAACATACATACTCTTCATACAGATCTCTGGGTTTTGGCGTGAAGTCGGTATCCTGTCGAAACTTCATCATCCAAATGTTGTAGCCTTTTATGGTGTTGTGATGGATGAACAAGGAGGAACAATGGCAACTGTGACAGAATATATGACCCATGGATCTCTCAAGCATGTTTTACGGCGCAAGGAAAGGTATACAATCATTATGAGTTTTAGCCTATGAATAAATTTTGTTTGGAAAGGTCTAATGTAGCATGACAAACTTCTTAGGCATCTTGATTTTCGTAAGAGGCTGCTAATTGCAATGGATGTAGCTATTGGCATGGAGTATTTGCATTCGAGGAATGTTGTACATTTTGATTTGAAATGTGATAACTTGCTTGTAAACCTCAAGGACTCATCAAGACCTATTTGTAAGGCAAGTAGTATATTCAGTTGTATAAACATTTTACTTTCCTAACAAACTCATTTGAATGAAGTTGGTGGATATCTTATCCAGGTATGCGATTTTGGATTGTCGAAAATGAAACTACACACTATGGTTTCTGGTGGTGTGAGAGGAACACTTCCATGGATGGCTCCAGAGTTGCTTTATATTTGTAGCAACAAAGTTTCTGAAAAGGTAAAATGTCTAAGTCTTTGTTAATCTGAAAAGAATAGACAAAGTCGAAGTTTAGAAAATAGCTTCATTGTCCATGATGGACTTATATCTACATAAAATGATACAACAACTATAGAAATACCAGATGGTAAATATGGTAGTTCTGAAAGACATTCCACCATCAATTTTTTCTACCATTATTTTCATACTGAACTTGAAATGTAAAACACAATATTTATTACTTGCTGACATTGGTTGCAGATCGATGTATATTCATTTGGCATTGTCATGTGGGAGATTCTCACGGGCAAAGAGCCTTATGAGGATATGCATTATGGAGAAGTAATAGGTGTGTTAATCAAACTTACAAGAAGCAATTTGCTTTGAACTTGAATATACAACATACTGTGCTTTATTTTCTCTACAATTGCTAACTTTGCTTGGCTTCTTTTTGTTTTTTTTCCTCCAATAAAACCAGGTGGTCTTTTGCATAACACTCTGAGGCCAATTGTGCCTGATTCATGTGACAAAGATTGGAGAGTTCTAATGGAACAATGCTGGGCAGTTGATCCTGAGCAAAGGCCAACGTTCACACAAATTGCCAGCCACCTAAAATCAATGTACAAAGGTCATCAAAGCAGGGAATAGAAATGATTCAGAAAAGAAAATTACATAACTCATTGTTGTGTGTGTGTATATATGGTACACTCAAGGTATGCCTGATTGTTAAAGATTGATATAGCCCCTAGTGAGGATGTTGTGCTTGATATAGTAACGCCTTTCTTTTTTTGGTGACCCATATGCCCATTTTGTTGGTATTTATTTCTCTGTTTAGCGGGTTTACGTGTTAAAGTTGAAACACACGGTGTTGCTGTTAAAATTTAAAATTTAATAAAGTAATCTAATTTATGTTTTAATCACGAGTCGAATTAAAGGATATGATTTTTGTGCGTAGAAGCGGCCAGTTAATATGTTAATTTGTTTTATGTTATTATTGATGAGCTGATAATCTAAACGGGTCTAACCTCTATATAAAATATTGGATCCCGAATAACGAAACTTCTTATCCCATTAGAATGAAAATATTGACAGCTGATGATGCTCGCTCTCCTTTGAAAGATCATTTTGCGGCAAAAAGTGTTTACTTTTGATCATCTTGTAATTGTTTCAACGACTCTGAATTTAGATTTGATTTAAAGTTATTCATATCGTTTTTATTTGGTCAAATGGATATATATATCAACTATAATTTTGAGTGCTTTATCTGTTACCATAAAGATTAATTTTGTGATATGCCCATTGCTATTAAAAAAACAATTAATTAAGTTGGGTATCAGGGTGATTCAGCTCGATCTCATAGATATTTTCTCTTAATTATCAAGATAAATTTAAAAATATTCATGATAAATAATTTAAAAGCTAAATATCTCTTAATTAATAGTACTACCAATTAAGTACTCGTGCCACTGCACTTGCCCTGTTGATCTCAATTGAGCAAGGTCACTTTCTAATAAACCGGGGTTTGATTTGGGTACCTTCCTGTTTTTACGTAGAAATGGCAGAGAACCATTTGATCAAACGTGTGATGATGGAACGGATTGGGAATGGACGGGTGTGATTAAATATCTCTAGTTCGAATCCCTAGTTAGGTCGTCGTGCGGCGAGGAAGCGAAGAGAGGGAGAGGAGCGGCCGACGAGGGAGCGTGCGGCGACACCACGGCACCGGAGGCGAGAGTGCGAGCGGAGCGGCTAGGTAAGAGCGTTCGTGAGCTCGAGATCTGTATGGCCTCTTCTTTTCCCTTTTCTCTCCTCTTCCCCCCTTTCTCTTCTCGGCCGGATCCTCCCGGTGGAGAGCCAAAGCGGAGGGAGGAGGTAGCACTGGAAGTAGGAAATAAATCAAACGATTCTTGTGCGTTGTGTGGTCCTCTGCAGGAGAGTGAGAGGTTGAGAGAGTGCTGTAGAGAGGGATAGAGGTAGAGAGATAGACAAAAAGAGCCATCTTGAGGGAACTAAGTGAAGGAAAGGGAGGAGAGGGATAAAGTGAGCGATAAAGTTTGAGATAGCGTCTCTCCCTATCCTTGATCCGTGTTCTCTACGTCCATCATGGCTAATAAACTCGTGGTCAGTATTTCTGATCGAAGTGTGTTTTTTTAATTTTCTTTCTTCTACTTCGAGGAATGTTTTACTGATTGCATTGGGCTTTCCGTTTAGGTTCTTGGAATCCCATGGGATGTGGATACAGAAGGTTTGAGGGAATACATGACCAAGTTTGGACCTTTGGATGATTGTGTGGTCATGAAGGTAAGTTTTTTTTTTTTTCATACGGAATATTTTCTTTAATTTAGGAAGGTCTTACTGTTACGTGCTTTTTTGCTGCTGTATGGGTTATCTTGTTATTAAATTTAACATTGTCAAGTGCCATTGATGCATAACTTCAATTGTATTCTTTAACATTATAAACACTGATTTCATCATCATCGACATATGTATTTATTGTCATCTAGCTGTGTAAGTCCCAACTATTTGGGGTTGGCTACATGGATTTTATCTCATTAAACTCTATGCAAGGCTAATTACTACACTAATCATATCTATTGAATCACTTAAAATTACATTAATTGCAGTTTTCTTTTATCTCTATATCTCTTCCAATTCAATTCAACCTATTCAAAGAATCTACTATCATTTTATCATCTATTAGAGGTATACCTCTTGAATAATAGTGATCCTTTATTTTTATCTTCCATAGTCATCCATCTTAGCACTCTCATTTCTACTGCTTTAATTTTGTATGTGCTCCTCCTTAACTGGTTAACACTCATTCATAAATTATGATGAATCATACTATAGACATAGAATTTTCCTTTAGCCTAATGTCAGGCGATGATCACACAGCTTTAGAAACTCTTTACTTCTATCACCCACAGGCTATCCTATTCTGATATCTTAAATAACCTTTTCATATTGAATGATAGATCCTTCTATAAAACTCTTAACACACATTTCATATCAATCATATACATTTCTTATTATTGAAGATACATTTCATACAATAAATTATTCTTTTACTTTACTTAAATCTGTACTTTATCTAACATGAATTTCATATCATGATATAAACCATATTCGTTATCCCCTTCATTTTCTTATATTGGCAAACATTTCATATTATAAATTAAATTTTGGTCGTATTAAACTTATATATTTAATTTTAAAGTTTCTCTCTATAATTCAAGCTTTGATGTTAATTTTATTCTGCTCTCATCAATTAGCACGGAGGCTTATCTCTAATATGATTAATAAGTTTATGTAGTTGAACAATTATCAAGTGATAGATCTAGAATGAAACCATGATGTGTCACGCCCCGAGGGGGTCCCTACTAGACAAAAATCCGATAGCTTCTCCCCTGTACCGGTGACAATATGAATCCTGAATACATGTATATCCAACCTCGGCCCACACGGTCGGAACAAACAGACAAGAAATCTATTCACCTCCACGCAGTTATATATATATCGATATAAAATCTCATCACAACCATGTAGTTTATATATAAAAAAACCTATCCACTACAACGAAAAGAAGACGTGGGTAACATACCCAAAACCCGATATAAAATTCCACAATGCAAACCAACACAAGTTTAAAACATGATTCTAGACAGCATGAACAAAACTAAAAGACCAAACCGATAAATCTCCGGTGACAGGGGGACTAGCAACTGGACTTTCCTGACAGCACCAACGGGGTGAGTTCAAAAGAACCAGCGGATATCAGTAGATATGCAGAGTAAACTACGTCTATCAGTAATAGTCATGCAGTACAGTATCCTAATATAAATAAAGGATATACAACTGAACAAAAAGAGCAGAAATACTGTACCTACTAGAATCTCCTAACCTGACATAAGGGACGAACCCAATAAATAGGTACAAGGTCGTCAGATCAAAAACAGTATGTATCCTCTATGCATGTCAAACATATGCAACCACCAAAATACAGCAAATCAAGTGCAACAATCACATACAAATAAAATGCAATCCAGGCATATGCATATGATGCAAATGACACGGGTCGCCCCTGAGGCCAGTCAGCCACCGTCACGTAAATGGTGAGATCGAGTGGGTAGGGTTATGACAACTGTGCACTATGTCGTCACTGCTCTGCATGACCGAGTGGACTGGATGC
>JBBPFQ011038797.1:0-10529 GCA_037974815.1 Kaempferia elegans | reverse complement strand
CTTATTGCATTTTTTAAAATTTTAATATGTGTGTTTAATTAAGTTATAAAAGATTAAGAAAGGTATCAGTTTTCTTTTGTAGGCGATTCACCCCCTCTTACCGACCGTACGAGACTTACACCCCCTCTAGCGTCTTTACAGTCATACACTCTCTTCCCCGCATTAAACCCTAGACCCAGGCCATTTTCTTCGACAATCAACTCGCACGTTTAGTGTTAGGGTTTTCCTCCAATTTGTACTACTCATTTATCTCATCTTCTTTTTCTACACTTGTTTCTTAATGGCGCATTCCATGGAATTTAATCAACAACTGGAATGCATCGATCATTTTAATAGACGAGCACTACCTATAGATTGTTTATCTTTAAAATGTTAATTTTAATAACGTGCTGCTGGGCTTTCAAAAACACCACTATGGTGCTACTGTTCTTTTAAGAACAACAACTACGTTTAACTGTTCTTTCAAAAACAATTACAAGTCAAAGAACTACTACAATTCTCTATATATATAGAGAGAGAGACACACAACGCCATGTTTTACGATAGTAAATTGTGATATAAATTCTTTGTGTGGTACGAGAATATAATAACTGTGACAACATTCATATTCTTCTAAAAATTCTGATTGGTCTTGATACCATATCCGTATATGATACGAGCAAGAATCCGACAGAATGATATATAGGCATATATATGATATATATCCTTTTTTTCGTCGGCAAAAGATCGATCAGAAGTATATATTCGATATCATCACCAAATTAATGAGATAAGCTCAGCCTTCAATTACAGCATGCATGCACTAGCTCATCCAAAACAATTGACTCTGATCAGGCTCATTTTTTTGCTTGCCAGTCGTCCTGCATGCAGCTCTTCCGACTAATTATAATTAAGAGGTCTAGCTTTTCCCGATATGATCGACCTGCAGCATGAAGACTGCCAGCATGAGGACGCAACAACTCCACCAATCACCACCAATTTCCAGTTTGTTATTGTTCATTGGCTGTTTTAGAAGTTAAGCAGAGGTCGAGAACTCTGAGTGAGTGATGGTTGTATTCCTAAATTTGTCGGAGCTAGAGTTATAAAGCTTCTGAATGTAGTTTCTTAACTGCTCCTCCCATGCAACCCGCCATGAATGTCGAACACCAACCTTGGCTAACTACAGTATGATGCGTAATATACCCTTTGCGTCGACAAAAGATTGTAAAAAAAAAAAAAAAATTATGAGATAAGCGGCTCAGCCTTTAATTACAGCATGTCCTAATTCAAAACAGGAATTCAGGATCTCCATCACGAAATAATCTGATCGGGCTCATTTTTTTGCGAGTCGCCCTGCAGCTCCTCCGACTAAGAGGGCTTTCCCAATATGACCAGCATGAAGACCGCAGACCACAGCAACTCCACCAATCACCACCCACTTCCAGTCAATTCCTCGATGCTCCTTGTTACTGACAATGCTATCGGCTGTTTTAGAAGTAGAGGTCGAGGACTCTGTGTCGAGTTGAGTGATGCTTCCGACGTTGTCGAAGAGCTTAGTGGTGATCTGTGCCATGAGTGCGCATCTAGATAGTGAAGCTTCTGCTTTCCTCATCAGTTGATATGTTCTCAGACCAGAATGTAGTTTCTTAACTGCTCCCCACATCCCATGTCGAACACCAACCTTGGCTACATCCTTCGGAATGCCCATATCTTCGTAGTGGATGAGAGTTACTTCACAGGCAGATAGCTGGCCATCTTGCTTGCGTGATTCCACTGTGTCCATAGAAAAAAGAAGGATTGAAAACCTTTCAAATGACACAATTTCCTATTATTAAGTACGAAGTAATTGAAACGAAAAAAAAAAGTTAAACAGCTATCTTTCAGTCACTAACAGGGTTAGACTTTCGAATTGTACATATGAACGCCAACAGAAGAGTGAAAATGGCTCGGGTCCAAGTTAAATATCTAACTTTTTAAGGCTTAATCTTATGGTTTCTTGTTTATTGAAAGATGAGTAGGAGTTATCTGGAAGGAGTCAGGACTGGTGTTTTCTCTGAACTAAATATAACAAGATCAAAACTGGATCGGCAGATCTTTCTAATATCTAGTTGTGTTGTGGAAACTTTGGTAATAGTTCTGCAACTTCAGAGAAATATAAGAAAAGTGGAAATAGGAAGTTACCGGCCCTGATGCGCCAACTCGAGAAGTACAGATCAACACGCCTGGGTTTCTCCTCCTTGGGTAACCCTGGGTATGGTATTCCCTGCGTATTGAATATCACAAAACAATCAAAATGTTAACTGTGAATAAGTGAGCCTTGCTGCTTAAATCATTATTCAGGTTTTGTCAATGAGGGAGCTCTCACAACCTTTTAGTCAATATTAAGGATTTTTAAATAGTCAGTGATCTTGCTATTAAAGCAAATTTAACCTATAAGATTAGAAAAGTAAATTTACCTTCCATTAAGAAATTAATTTTAGCACAGGTTTCAGGACAAGCTATATGCAAAATTATTGTTAAGAAAAGAGGAAACATTATAACTTAATTTAACGTAAAGATCACATCTACACTTTATATGATGGGAGTGTCGTAAGTTACTTATAAATCATAAAATAAAATAATAATGATATTCGAGAACAATTAGATGTAGTTCCATCATCTCTTTTTTAACAGCAATAGACGAAATAGTATAAAATCACCATCATAGGAAATGCAACATAGATCGAGTGTACCTTTGTCACACAGTAATAAGTTCCTCTAGACTCCCATATACGTCGAGCAATTATATATTCCCTATCATTGCAAAAAAAGGGAAACTGCAGACAGCAACCACAAGTCGACGTTACTAAGATGTAATAGCCAAACGAAATCAACATTAATTTTTAACATTTAAAAAAACCTTTTTAATCCAGTGTATAATCATGGTTCCACTCTGATGGAATTCCTCCAATATTTTCAAGTATGCAAGCATTGAATCCCATTTTAACCGGAAATCATCATCCCAGAAAAAGTCTCTGACCAACTCAGGAGTTGCATCCTCAAAAATTGTTCTGCTGCGAAAAATTATAGGGCCCTCCTGTTCCAGACAAACAAAATTTTAACCAATTACCATACTTGAAATTTTCTTTCAGAGTCCATCAGAAAACTGCATTGCCTTTTCAGGCGAGTCAAAGGAATACTTCAAAGTTCAAACAATCAAAAAACATCAAAAGCAATGAATCCTTCACAAAGGTGACATGTAAAATAGAAATTTTAGGAAATAAAGAATTACCTTTGGCTCTTGACGCCATGATTGGTAAAACATATTGGGTGTGGTGCGTTCCATCTGATTTTGCCAAGTTGCATCTCCAACATTAGTATCTAGAATGTGTAATAGATGCTCCAAATCCTTTTCAGATACAATATCATGCTCATCCATTTCAATGCTAGAACTGGAGAAATTTAACAAGACAGTTTATTTTTTTGCCTTCAGCTATATTGGTATTAGATCTGTTAATATATGAAACATTCCATCTCATATCATTTAACGATAGTAAACAATGATATATTTGCTTGCAATGAACCAGAATGACCAATCCCTAACTATTTGCATAAACGTTCAGGTTAGATGTTTGAATTTTAGACGAAACTTCTTAGTTGAATCAAGACAGAAAATAATAAGAACAGGCAGAAAGTTTCTTTACAGTCCTTCAAAGCATACAATCTAACAAACCTATTACAGAACTAACTAAACACAAGTGTAACAGAAAAAACACTTCACTATGCAAGACCCACGTGGATCAAAAAATCTACTTACGATTAAAATTGACATAAAATGGACAAGTACTATGGTACAGTTCATGAGAAGATTCTCCAATTTATGTGCTGAAGTCTTAGCATCATCAATGCTGTAATGTTAAGTACATGAGATACCAGACCCAAGAAATGAATATGAAACAACTTTTTTTTTTAAAGAATATGAAACAACTTAAGTCTGAATGCCACAATTTAATAACTTATATATGAAAATTTTTCAACAGGCAACCACAAGTTTAGTAAAAAGAAACATATGATTTGCAAAAAAGCATCCAGTAAAATAGCAAAAGGCAGCTGTCATGCGGACTATGTTTGAAATCCAGTCTGAATCTTCAACATTCGATGATGACACATAAATTATTTTCCAAAATCAAATAACAACCAGACTATGTTGATGATTTCTAATAAAGTTTTCTGAGTTCTTCTTGACATTGCACATTCCTTCATGATAACAATCGACAAGATCTTGGCCAATCATTTAAGATAAGCAACATTGCTCCTTTTAATCCATTATGTTATTAAAAGAGAAACTAATCCAGGTTGTTATAATACTTTACGGTAAAGTTTTTTATTAGTTCCCCTCCATCATTCCTTGTAACTCTTACCCTTTTAAATTTTGACCGCTTTCTGCCGAGATAGTTTTAGCTTGAACAACACATATGTTTAGACTGATCTTGTTCCTAAACATTGCATAGTTTGAACAGCACATCTGTGTAAATTAATCTTGTTCCTAAACTTTGCACCTAGCCTAAAGATAAGTGAAAACACTTCATAATCTGTTTGTTAGAGAAGCTGTGATCATTATCAACACAGAAGTAACAGGCTTTCTTCCATGAGTTTTATTTTTATTATCTTCCACTAAACGATTTAGAATAATTTACAATGATTATATAGTTACTGACCAGCATTCTCACTATGTCAGCAGAAAGTTTGTATACAAATGATGGTAGGAACATAATAAGCATTCACTAAGAATAATTTTTGAATACCTTTAGTTGTGTAAAGTTGCATAAGATAGAGATGATTGCAAAACTAAGGAACTTGATAAGCCATCTCAAGTGGATATGGTACAACAAGAAAATAAATGATGTGGAGATGATCAACATAAGGATGAGTTTCGATTCCATAATGCATTGTAACTTGGGTAATCATAATTCAATTACAAAAAGAGTCACCCTAATTACATTGGTGAGATTGCATATCTGCTTCCTAGGCCTTTTTTTTTTTATTGAAGGGAGCCTCATATCTTCATGATCATGGTGATTCATCAGCACCCAACTAAGAGATAGAAAAACAAAGTCACATATGAATGTTCCTGAGTCTAGACTGCCGAAGGTAGGTACAACGCAGTCCAGTTTAGATCCCATATTCAAGGGACAGCAAATAGGCTATGCCACCATCAATTTCTAACTTCATTATCAAATTAAGCAAAATCAGTATTTTGAAGAAAAAAAATACCATAAGAATAAAGGGCAACGACAAGTTTGTTCATTCAATATCAGAGCAACAAGTGAAAGGGAAACATTGAAACGAATCGTCTATATTAAATTCTACCAGGCAACCTAGGGAAAAGGAGAAGCTAAATTCGCTTCATTGATACCTCAAACTGACTCTATCTCTTTCGACCTTCGTTGAAACTAGCGTCGTCGAGCCCGTTTTCTCCGCCGCCGGCAGCCTCTCGTTCTTCCCCTTGAAACTCGACCACAATTTCCTGCAAACGGAGAAAGCCGAGAGTGCGGTGACTGCAAGCCAAAGCCGTCGAGCGCCGAATCCCGGCGGGGCCGTCCAGATGAACCGAAACCTACTCCGGAGGCCAAGGTAGAGCAGCCCCGTCCACCGCGGCCGCCACGACCATCCGATCACTAGCCCGATCATCACCGCGACCCAGATCGGCACGGCGCAAAGCAGGACGTCGATCAGAGTTTCCACCAACGCCGGCTTCCTCATCCACATCGACAAATCCGCGAACCAATCCCCCATTTCTCGATCAAACAACCAACAAAATCACGGAAGAAGAAGAAGAAGGAATAAACAAAAGAAGGAGAAAAGCAGCCTCAAATATCAGATCGCCCTACATCGAATCCAAATAACGTCGAAGAACAAGAGCGAACAGAAGAAACCAAAAAAGGCGACGAAAAGGAAGCTCCTTTCTTGTTGTAGCCGCGGTGTTGCATCAATCGTCGTTGAATCCAGCAAACGTTCTTGTACTGAAAAAATTGAGCTCAATTCGTACCGGTATTTTCATTGGGTTTTAGCGGATCAGCTTGGGTAATTATTATTATTTCACGACATACACCACCGGTAAACCGACAGTTTTACGGTTATTGGGTCGAGCTTTAATCTTAATCGTCGAATTATTATATTATGTTTTTTAAAATTATAAATTTATAAAATTATTTGCTAGATTTTAGACTTATTATGAATAATTATATAATAAAAATTATTAATTTATTATTAAATAATTAATTAATATATAAAATTATTTATCATAAATAATTATAAAATAATTAATAAATGAATAAACATAACTTCTATTTTTTAATAATAATAATATATATATAGTAAAAGAAACTATTGATTAATTATTATATAATTAAATAATATATAAAGATAATAATAATTTAAGTTTAATTAGTTAGGATATTTAGTCTTAATTTAGGAGATCCGTTTGAATCTTTTAATATCTATAATTCTATATAAAAAAAGAAAAGTCAATTTCAATCTTTAAAAGGAAAAAAAAAACAAACTGGGCTTCAATCTTTAAAAGAAAAGTATATAATTCTATATATCTCCCTCATGTTTATCGTGGTCTCATGTCATGTAACTAAAAAATTGATTAGTCACTTAATTATGTATGAAAAATTTTCATAAATAAATACCTAATAATTTTATAAGAATTTAAATTTTGGAACATGAAGTCTCTCTTATTAATAGGAAGAAAACTATTAGCAGTAAGAGTTCCTTTAGGAGCAAATTCTTTATAGATAGGAAGAACATTATTGAAAACGATCCAAAAGTTTACTTGTACAGCAAACAGAACATGATCAAAGTTATCCAGAAATTTCAGAGCATTGCTGAATCAACCTGAACTACATATCTTTCTGAGCAAGAAAATGCCACACAAGATGGATGGACTTCATGAGATTTTCTAAAAGTTGGAATATCTCTAACATTAGATATCGACAAGGCAACTAGTTGTGGCATTCGAGCAACTTACACAGACAATAGCTGCTTCAGTTGGACTGAATGTTCTTCATTAGATATATTGAGCGAGAGCCGAAGATTTGTTAGCAGTGACTCCTGCTCCCAACTCAAAGGTCCCGAGGCATACAGCGCTTGCAGAGTCGATCGATATGCATTGAGCTCTAATTTATGGATGTTGGAAGCTAACCTGTCTTCGGAAATGCTTTGATATTCTCTCCTTTCTTCGCGAGGACTTGAATACTTGATATGCATAGATTTCCAGGAAGCATTCCTAGAATGTACTCTCATTTGCCAAAGATAACTTTCTGGTGTGCCATTACCGCTACAACTAGCAACCGAACATTCATCAATCTCTTCAACAACTGGCATTGGTATTCTCTCATCTGGTAACATCTTATCGTCTCGTATCTGAGTTTTGATCTTTCTTCTGCCCTTGCTGAATTCAGGCTTCCAAGTTCTTCTGTTAAGCAGATCACAGTCATCAGCTTCCAAGCTTGCCTTCCTTTTCCTACCGGTATCTCTCAGCTCACGATCAGGACTTGAGATGCAGACGATTTTGAGGTCGCCTTTTAAAGTTGTCTGAGTGGAAATGCCACAAAATATTTTTCTGCCGAACTGCCATTCCTTGAAATCTTCTGGGTGTTTTTTGTCAAGTTCCTGTGTCGTTAAAGCTACTTCGTGTGTTCCATCCTCCAATTTGACCGACTGTTTGGCGCTCGAAGACATAAAACCACAATGATAATGCCTCTGACTTTCAACCTGGAAGGGAATTTCTAATGAAGCTTAGCGATCATTACTAGAATACAAGTTAGAACTAAGGGAAGAAAGGAACCTCAAGGATCTCCTAGTCATGAACATGCGGAATTAAACCACGAAATAATCTTTTATACCATGATAAAATGGATGCAAATGGTCATTTGGATGTACTTTTACTTGTGCAAAATCATGATAATTTCAAGTAGCATATTGTGATTAAGCAATAAACAGGTTAAGATGTTTTGCAAGCTACAGATACATGTCTATCGACTTGTGGACTTCTAGTGATTGTAGTTCATGATTGTATGTTGTTGATTGTAGGCTCTTAGTGGTACTCTCCTTGAGACATTTATAAAACATTTACCTTTCCCCCAAAAAAATAAACAGGTCAAGATAAGTTAAATTAGTCATTTGCGGCTGGAAGTTAAAAAAGCTTAGAGAGAAGCAAAATGAATCAAATTCTGAAGTGATAAATGAAGTAGGTTGTGCTTGTAAATTGTAACGTTGATGAGATGTCGATATGGAACACTTGAAAGTTGAAACACAACTAACTTGTCATTTTCGCTCTACGGGACAACCTTAATAATACTTCAATCAATTTGGTTTGATCGAACTCAATTGAAGCGATGCATATCACACATTAGGAAGATTTGACCTCTTCCTATTGGCTACTGCTACTTCCATGCTTTTGACATTGTTTATGCATCTCTCAAGACTAGACACAAGTAAATAGTGTATAGCTGCATATACTGATCCATCAAATGTGAAGAACAAGCAATTATTCAAGCAATGCATGCCTTTGTTGCAGGTTTTAGTCTTTTAGATAATATCTTAGTGCAATTGAAGTGCAACAGATTGTCAAACAATCGAAGGTCTAGAATGTAATATCAAGTGAAAGTTACAGCATGTGCAGCCATAGAATAAGAACACACAAACTACGCAATCAAGTGTTACTGATTTCTACTTAAGATATATGCTCATAGGACGATATGAATAATAATACTTCACAAGGCCTGAAAGTATAAAAATATACCTTATCGAGCCAATTGTTGTTCTGCCAAGACTGTGAAACCCTTGTTGCATCATAGATGGAAAATCTTTTCAGTTGTATAGAGCCGAAGATTTTGGCAACGACGTATTTGTTCTTGACAATCTTAACAATCCTTGCTACCTTCCAAGAATGTGTATCAAGAACCTCAGCAATGTTGCCGACGCGCCAATCCTGCTTGTAAGGAACAAGAGGTGGGCAGGGCCTGACATCTTTGACATCTACTGTTTCTACAATGGGCTTTCCTTGAGGAGATACAAACAGTTTGTATGTTACTGAATACTTATTATCAAGCACTGATGAAATTATTGAAGGAAACCAAGAGGCATAGGCTTCCTTGTTTCTTCTTAAGACCTCCACCTCATCACCTTGTTTGAACTTCATGCCTTTGTTGATGCCAATTTCAGTTCAACCATGCTCGATCTGCACCATAACAACCGATAAACAAGAACTTCGAGGAAGAAACCATTTGATCCAGAATAGAGCACCAGTATATAAGGTCTTTTGCAATACTTGGGATCCCAAAATGAAAACTGAGAAGAAGTCTCGTTGATTGATTGATTTCTAAAGAATAAACAAAATTTTCAACAAGATTCAAAACCAAGCAAGAGGAATCAGGAATAAAATCTAAAATCAAGTAGAAGGGAAGTCCAAGCACTGAAGAAGATATCGACCAAACGTGAAATCAGAAATGGAAAGACAGACAAAAGGGGCATCAGTAACTCACATAATTCTCATCCCCAAAAACGCAATCCGTGCGATCATCAAGAGACTTCTAAACAATACCAACACAACTTCATCACATTTCTCGATTGAAGAAACCGACATAAAAGGGGGGAAAACCCATCAGCATTTTCACACAAAATGAGGACAAACCAAGTTTGGATTTTGGATTGGGGAACAGGAGCGGCACAGGCTTTGAAGTAGAAGACGCCAAGAAAGATGCAATCTTTTTGCAAACCGGAAGGAATTAGAGAAGAAATTCCCGCGGTCGGATAGCAGATCGATCTACAGCGATTAGGAACGATTGATTCGAGGGTGACAGGATCGCTTATACAGGAAAACGGCGTGCTAGATTGCTTCAAAGATAGCTGTTTCTGCATCCAACACGAGCACGAAATAGAGAGAGAGATAAAAGAGAAGATTGTATCGTATTTTCTCGTTTCTTTTGCCGAGAAAACGATGATTTTGATCCTCTCTGTGATTAAAAATGGCAAATTTGAGAGAGGTACTCGAGTGGAATCCTTTGTGGCTTTGCCTCAAAAGGGGATACTTGTTAGGCTTAACCTTCAAATGCTATTTTATTCAATTTAAAAAATATATAAAGTTGACATTGTTTTAAAAAAAAAACAGAAGTTAAATCTATAGATTTAGTGATAATTTTTTGTATGAAAGGTTTGTGAACAACATGCTCCAAATGATCTAAATTCAATAAAGTTTTATTCATTTTGAGAGCAAATGAGTGTGTTTCTCGCATTAAAATATTAAAAGGGCTTGATTGATCTTATGTACTAACATAGTTGTTAAAGGCGCGCCTGATGCGCCTCGCGCCCAGCAATTCAGGCGCTATTCGAGAGGCGCGCGCCTCGGTGCGCCTCCGAGCATAAGTTGAGGCGCCAAAGAGGCGCGTCTCATGATCAAGTATAATTCTTTTTTTTCTCTTAAAAAATAGATTTTTAACCTATTTTTTGGGTTAAAAACAAACACAATAAATAGAAAAAAGGAATTAGGGTATGCAGGAAATAGA
>JBBPFQ011038692.1:0-10530 GCA_037974815.1 Kaempferia elegans | reverse complement strand
GAGAAAAGCATCTTGTCGGAGAAACAAGCCGCTACCTTGTCACCTTCCCTGTTCCAGCACAACTCAAAGATGTCACCTGGCCCCTGGTAAGTCTTCATTAACCTCCCTTCCTTTATGGACCATATGTGCAGCGACCGATCCAACGCTCCGCTCGCCAAGTATTCACCATTTGGACTAAATATACTTGTGACCATTCAAACTGCAAAGGTGTCCATGCTCGATGTCCCATAATTTAATCGTAGAGTCATAAGACGCACTGCAATGGTGTGGATGTGATCAAAGGCATTTGCAAGCAAGTCATATGACTATGTTGAGGTTCACAAGATAGTTTACGCTACAGACAATAAGGTTGAACATCAAACAATCAACAGGGAGTAACAATCGCAAAGGAGAATGGCTGATTGGAATGTTTCTGCGATGCAGAGCAAAGTACAGAGAAAGAAAGCTACGGTTGTAATTTGTTCCCGAGACAGAGGTATAGATGTGTCTGTGTGGATGTGTGCGCGTTCCCAATTTGTGCAAAGAAATTACTTACGTCGCGAGAACCAATTCTTGATTTGAAGTATTTGTGCACGGACCAATTGGCCTCCATCTAATTGTGTATATTTCCTGAAAATGAAAACCACAGTGACATGAGCGAGTAGAAAGAGAAAGAATTTAAACAAATGAAAGATTAGAACCTTGCTATGATCTCTGAAGTCATGCAAATATTTATCCTTCTTCAGACTCCATATCTGTATATTATTCACAGAAAGTCATAAAACAGTGTTGTGGTTGTAAATGGGGCAAAAAGTAAAGTGGAAAAATAAGATCCAATGATCTGCAAAAGACAATTAAATAAAAAATTTAATCAGTTTGCATATCTATATAAAACAGGAATTTAGGTTAAAAAAAAAAGACAATTAAATATACAAATTTACACACACAAAAAAACTAGAGCAGAAAAATACTTTATTTAATAGACTATCTGGAACAATAACTACTTTTGAAATGATAGTTTATAGTTGCTCGAGCAAAGATGAGTTGACTTTTAGTGCAGATTGGGTTACAATCTATCTAAATTTGTAAACGAATTTATTGTACAACTTGCAAATATCAAAAGTTATTCACATATTGAAAGATTAAACTGCAGAAAGAATTCTTCTCTAACATGCTTATTTACCTTTGCAGTCCCATCATCAGAGCATGAAGCCAATAGGGTGTGAGTTGGATCCCATTTAGCAGCATTAACTTCGGCCTAAATGAAAAGGTAAAAGATTGTTTTAAGGAAAGACGAAATGTATCATTATTTGCACAAAGGCAGTTAAAATCCTAACGATTAAAATTGCACCCGGGTAAGCATGTTAAGGTGCATTTGATCCAAAGATCAGAACGGACAACAGTTATACCTTGTGCCCAGAAAAAGCCTTCAATGGGCATGTCTCACCAACCTTGCAAACATAGATCATGTTGTCGGCAGAGCATGTGGCAAAAGTATAATTGTTTTTCCAATCAACGTCAAATATTGGCGCTGGAAAACAATATTGGCATCTACTACAGTGATCCTTGTTTAGCTAGAGTTAGAACATTTAAAAAATTCACACTTTGATGTCTCACTGATATAAGAAAAACAAATACCTGAATGAAATTTAAATTGTTGTTTGCATTCCCAAGTATTTGTATCCCACACTATAGTAGTTTTGTCAACACTGTCACTTAGGAGGAAATCACCCTTCTTGTTCCATTTTAGTGAGAAAATGGCTCCTTCATGTTTCACTAATGTGCTTCTCAGTTCTCCTTGTTAAACATCCAAAGGAAAACTAAAACCTCATCCAAAACACATGATTTTGGATATAACAAAGGCAAAGCAAGGAAGGATATTTTTTTTATGACTATTATAGTTCAGTTATGCATCTCTTTTCCTTGTTAGAGAAAAGCCATTAAGACGGTATCATAAATCATGTCACTGAGGACAATTTTTCAGTAATCAACATACAGTGCCACATAATCAGATCAGCCGCCCTCTTAGTGAAATCAATTGTTCTAAATAAACTCCTTTTTTTTTTACTTGTGTGTAGATTAAGATTCAAAATGTTATATCAACAATGTGAAAGAACTTAAAACATGAGTAGCATTAAAGATTCAAAAGTACATTTACCATCTGGGCTCCATATTCTTGCTCGTCCATCGTAACAACCAGTAGCAAGTAAAGAACCATCATCCTGTTAGACAAATAAATATGAAAGTAATATCAAATGGTCTTCATAAGGTATCACAGAACAGTTCTAGAGAAGCAGCATCTCTCAAATCGAACCATAACAACTGCAGTGATAAAAGAAAACAGATTTAATAGTTAAAAACAGAAAATTGGAAAAACAGGCATGTCCAAGATGCAAAGCTTACGTTCCAGTCTAGGGTAGTGTCATCTTTGCACTTCTCATTTACTCTACCCTTGAAATGTTTAAGGACATGAACATCTTTGCAGGATGGACCATCTGGAATTTTCCAAATCCTTGCAGTTGAATCACCAGACCTACATTTCAAATACATATCATATTTAAGATGCAAAGTTAGAACAAGATAGTATAAATTTGTCAAAGAATTCAAGTGCAAAAGCTTATCATCCTTGAAGGTACGGGTAAATTATCAAATTTAACCAAACACCACAAAGACCAAAGCAAACATCCTGAGGTATCATAAATTGCAAGTGTTAAACGGCATGAGGATCTATGGTAGCTTGCCTTGTTCATGCAGGTAACAAATATTAGTTCAAGTTCAAATAGGAACTCTAATGGGGAACAATCACAGTGGTGACAATTGGTTTGGGGCTACCTAATTAATCAAATTAAATAGAGTAAGGTGTGACATTTTCCAAAGTGAACTAAGTCACCCTGTGATTTGACTTAAATCACCTTAATAGTCATTTTGCACTAAAAAAATACACTAGACACCCCAAAAGCCATAGATATGGTTTTCAGTTTAAAATATGTCTTGTATCTTGAAGATGTTTTGAAAAAAAAATCAACTTGGCGATTATTTACCATTAAAAGATACATTATTGAGGATAACAATGAGGTATTGAAGAGGTGTCAAGACAAAAGATGATTATAAAAATTAATAATAACAAAGAACCTCAATAAATCATCCTAATTATCCTTTCCATATAATCTCATCAAGGTTATAAGTGTAGAATGTCACATTTACATTTTTTTGTTTGGATAACCTATAACCACTATTAATTATCTCAACATCCTCCATGATACTAATTTCAACAACAACAACCCAGCCATATCCCACTAGGTGGGGTTGGCTCTCCATGACACTAATTTAGCTTTATAAAATATAAACATAGAACAGTGTAGCTAAAAGTATTTCTAGTGGCTCGTATTTATGCTTTGAATAAGAAATTCTCACCCAGATGCAAGAAGTGAGCCAGCTGGGCTCCATGCACAAGCAAATATCTAAAGAAATATTTATCACAAAGTAAGAATATTATCCAAAACGAAAACTTGAAAATAAGCATGGAACCAAACCTCAGAACTATGTCCTTCCAAGATGGTCACTTCAGAAGATGAGATCTCACAAGTTAATGATTGAGAACTAGGTGTGTTGTCCATTTGTTTTGGCCCTACAAGAATAAAAAAACAAGTAATTGAGTTTATAAAGACAAATAAATGCAAGTGAACAATTAATTTTCAGTGAAAAAGTGTGCACATATATACTTGGTGAATATGCCTTAATCTAGTATATTGTCAAGTTATGTCATCAGTTCATCGCCAAGAATTTTTTTTAACCAATTACGTATACATGTCATAATGGACATGCAACTGTTATTAAACATATAATTTGACTACAAAGTTCTCCTACCCAGAATAAGTCAAGAAGAGATAAAGCATATGTCTGAGAGCTTTGTTACAGGGAAGGTCTCATATTATGCATTGATATTCCTTAATTGATAATGAATCAGCAACTATTATTCAAAAATTGTTGACTAGTTGCTTAGCTATGCTTCACAGCTTCGGCCACTTTGGATTATGGGTAGATTGTCAACTTCCTAAGATATGATTTATCTCTTTTGTATTGTTGCTAGTGTGACTTTCAGTAACTCTGTCAAGAACATAGTCAGTGATCTGGGGTTATATGACAAGACTGTATATATGCATCTTCCATAGTTATCTAATATATGAGACAGGTCCATCCTCATGAACACTATTAATTCAACAATAAGTCTATAAGTTCAAATGGAAAAAAAAAATCCAATTTAAAATTTACATAAAGATTAACGCTGTTGTGGGATTAGGAAGGGATTATATCCGACATATCAAGCTAATTAGTATGCCAACATGACAAATATAATATGGTAAAAACAATCATGCACCCAACAAGAAAATTGATTAAGAAGTTTACATGATTTTTTATTTATTTTGAACCACTATTCATTTCTTTGAGGATACAAGTCCAACAGCACAAGTGAATTGGTTACTGAAAATAAGTGTAATTTAAAAGAAATGAAGTAGCATTTAAAACACAAGACAAATAGATGATAGATCCTTAGTAGACTACATATATAGTCATGTAACCTAAGAAGTTGTCCGGGAGGCTTTTTATGGAGTAATGAAAGAGACTTCACCCCTAGAAACTTTATGCTTTCCAAGTTTACTCTTTACTTTGGATTGGTAATGTTGCTTTTCCTTATTCATCGCCCTTTCCTTAACCTTCCCTTGGTCATCATCCACATCCATCTTATCTTTATCCTCTTCTTGATCTCCATCTTTCTTTTGCCTTCCTCCTAATGTGGCACCTTGAAATTGTTCTTGTTCTTGAGCATGCGCATGATCTTTAATTTTATCAATTTCCTTCTGAAACTTTTCTTTTTTCTTAGCTTTTACCATTCTTTGTAGTTCATCAACACTGTTTGTGATGAGATACAAAGGTTGCAAAAAGGAAAAGTCATCTTCAGAACCTACATTGTTCTGGCAGATTTCAAGAATCACAAGTGATGGTTATCGAACGCACTCAAAAACAAAAGAAAACATGGCTGACAAGGACATACATACATTATCTAAGTAAGCTTCCATTTTAACATACTGCAGACCTTTTTGTACTAGGGTAACAAGAGCATCTGGTGGAACTACATTTCCATCAATGGTAAAATTGTGAATGCTAGCTTCATATCCCAAAACAAATGATGTATGAGTCAAACCTGGTAAATCCACCAGATTAGCAATGCCACACCAAGCCATCTTTTCTACAAACATAACCTCTCTCTATGTGATAGCAACTTTGAGTATTAAAGAAAAATGAGTAGATTGGAAAAAGTAGTATAGAGTAGCAGAACATTAAGTTCTCAAAACAAGATATTGTTCACATTAGAAAGTAACACTGAAACAGTTAAGCAGATGCACTAACTCGACAGCGCCACTGAAACAGTTAAACATCTATTCCTTCCATGAAAAAATCAGTTTCCTAAAAACCCCAAGGAACATTATGCATACTGCGACATCTGGGCCATCTGATGGTCATGAGTTATTTCGATGAATTAAACACTTCTTTTCTTAAATATTTGAGTTGAACTAGGAAAACGATGGGAATAATTATAAACCAATTCCATAACGGTGCTGCATTTTGAACGTCTAGGCACAAGATTACAGATATTGCAGAGTAAGTATAAACCAAAGAATGCAACAAAAAAGCAAACATATTCTAAGGGACGCTAATCCACCGATTCTCCATTAAGATGAGAAGAGAGACCACCACCCACCTCTTCAAAACTTATGTGGACATAACTTATTCAATCAAAATTCTAACAGAACAAACATATTAATTCAAAAATTCATCAAGAAAAATAAAGATTAATAAAAAATTCTAATAGTCTTAGAATAAGAGGAGCATTCGCAATCACTCGTGACCCGATAAAAAGAAATACAGAAAACAACCCAAAAGGAAGACATCCTAAACGGCATTATTGTCCCTTCGAGTCGCTCCATCTCTCATCAATCAAACGATTTCCCTAGTGATTCAACTACCTACTCGCCTGAAAGAGAAGATACTGTATCGGATTCGAGAGAAACGGGAGAGTAATACGACGGAGATCGAGGACAACAGACAGCGACCTGATTCCTGGAGGTAACGGAAGACGAGGAAGTTGAGCTCGGTGGAAGTGATAGTCGAAATCGCTATGGAATCCACGGCCGAGATTGCTCCACCAAGAAATGACAACAAAATCGCATACCGAACTCGACGGTGAACTAGGGCTAAAATACAGGGCATGGATTCGAATGGCGGCCGGCGAATATATAGGCGCGAGTGGTTGCTTGATTCAGTTCTTGGGAAGTTTCCGTTTGCCACACCATATTATCGATTTTCTCAATTGCATCCCTCGTAGAAAAATTTAGGAGGCGTTTGATTTACATATTTTCTATTTTTATTTTTTAGAAAATGCGCATTTTATAAAAATAAAAAATGACTTTTTGACATTCTCTATTTTTCCAAAAAATGCTATATATATTTTTTTTAGAAAATAAAGATGTAAAATACAAACCAAACATTATTTTCTAAAAAATATACATTTTCTAAAAAATAAAAATAGAAAACATGCAAACCAAACACCCCTTATTCCTTCAGGTGATATGGAATTTTATTATGGCACATTTGATTCAAAATGATAAGAATTGAACCAGTTGTTTATGGGAATTAGAATTTCATATAATATATAATAGAAACGTTTTATTCGTGAAATGAAATAGGTGTTTCAGCTGGATTTCAAAATAAAATAAAAATTACTTCCTTAACAAACACTCCAAAATCGTAGTTTGGATAAATGTTATTCTTTGGTTTTGCATTAATAATAAATATTCTAAGCACAAATTTGAACTCTTCACCAATAAGCCTTCTTCGCGCTAACCTTGAATAATAATTATAATTATAATTATCATCATAATCATAATCATAATCATACGAGTGAAAGATCTCCTGCAGGAGCCGATCTTTTCATCAATTTCGCCCAAGATTCATTTGTCTCTGTAATAATCTTCAATGCATAATCCTAAAATACAACACAAGAACAATAAGAATCATGTAGGTGGCGATATGCTTGACTGTATGAAAGAATTTATGGGAGAAATAAAGTTATACTCAATGTATTTGATAATATAATTGTTCATATGGATTTACTTCTTTTGATAATGTAGTGGAAAAGGGAATGTATAGTGTGAAAATATATTAGATAGGATGTAAGGTAAAAAAATATATATCATGATAAATTTAGAAGAAATCTGAAGGAATCTAAAAATAATCTAAGATGGAGCAGATGAGAATCAAAGTAAACGGATTCACTTTGGAACTCCAAAAGTTCTCAAACGAACATTTTGTTATTCTGCAATGCCATTTCAAAGAGCAGATCCAACCCAAAATATTCTCCTCCATTAACGTCAACTATTTGTTTAAGGTAATATTTTCTATGAGATTTAATAATATTATGCCTATGAGGCATCCAAAACTACATATATGTAACAATCAGATAGCAGATTCTAATAGTGAATTAGAGAGCGAAAAATGGAAGTCGTACAAGAATTACCTTGTTTGCAGCCTTATTGCCAAGACCAAACTTATTGGCAGGCTTTCCATCTGGAATCTTGTAGTCTCTGAACCAGTCTCTTATGGCAGTAAGAGTCCCCTGAAGAAATACACATCAGTTGGTAAGGAGCCGTAAACCACAACATATCATGCATTAGAATCATCATTTGTGCATTTCAAAAAGAATGTCAAACTAGCTTTCTTTATAATTATTGAGAACTGTAACACTGTGTTATTGCTCAACTCTTATATATTCTTTTTTAAACATGAGTACAGTGTATACTTTTAGACATTCTGTAATAGGTGCTATATATTTGTCAATTAAACACCCTTGAGAAATTCTGAAGAAAGTCCTGCCAGTTGCAAACCAGTAGTCTAGGATATTCAGACACTTAACTTCAAAATTGCTTAGATCAAATCTAAAATGGGAAACAGAGAAACATAATTTGCATTTAAGAACAAGTAGCTAAATGGAAAATCCAGTCAGGCCTTAAAAAAATTGTTTCAAAAAAGTTATATGGTGTTTGGATTACTCGAACATGCGGGCAGCAGGCCAAACAATGCACACTTTGGACATGAGATTTTACGGAATAAAAGGAAAGCTAGAATGCTTAGTATGTTTGAGGTACATGTTTATGTGTGTGTGTGTGTTCAACGGCAGTTGGTTTATATATATATAAATAAACCCTAGAATCCACTTATTCATCATAAACATATATAACCAACAAAACAAATGTGCATTTAAGTAATGAGACAATGAAACAGTGGAATATTTGAAAGCTAACTAATTTATGTCAACAAACCATACTGGAAAATGTTTCTCGACATCATCAGCATCATTTACAAGTGAAGCTCGAGGATCGTCCAATGAAATAGCAACAATCTTCCAGTCAAGCTCTCCTTCATCAATCATAGCTAAAGCTGCCAAAGGCTTCACTTTGAGAATGTCACCAATGTTAGCACGCCTTTCACCTATTTCTACAACATCAACTGGAAAATGAAGAAACTTAAGACATGACATTGCTGCATTCCATGATACTTTTGCTAGACTTAAAAAAAAAAAAATCAAAAAGTAACGGCAACAAAAAGAGACATTCTTCTAAACCTGGATCATTATCCCCAAATGCCCCCTCAACTTCTGCATTAGCAAAAGATGGGTCTTCCCACGTCTGAGGAAGCAGTCCATAATTCCAGTTTATGTTGTATCTATAACATAGATTAAAAAACAATTGATCATCAGACAGAAATCATAGTCAAGTATGACAAATCATGAATGGATGACATCTGTGACCGGTCAAAAAATATATCAAAGAACGGACTATCTGTATTTTCTAATCCTTTTCAATTAGTCCAATCAGGTACAGACATGAACTCGAAGAACTGGTTAGCACTTAGCTACGCTTCCTGGAATGTACGCTAAATGACTAGTGTTTTGTTTTTGAGAAATAAAGATCTCTCATGGTGGTGTAAGTTGCGCTATCAAACTTGGCATGGGCAATTGACATGGAGAAATGAGAATTTCCATCTGGGTATAAACATAAATGTAGATCACTCAGATGGTGTGATTGATCATGTTTGTGGGAAAAAAGAGAATGCTAAGAGGATAGCCGTGTCGGAGACAACACGCAGTTCACCAACACTGCACTGACACAAAATCCCTCTTTTAAGAAGTTGCAGTTTGATGCGAAGTTCATTTATAAAAACTTTACTAGAAGAACAATTTCACAGCATCCCATCCATGCTATTATATTTGTGATTAAAAAGCAGGAGTTTGACGATCAAAGAAAATATCAGGAAAACTACATAAAAAATAAACCAAGTTAATCCTCACGGGTAGTATCGGAGTTTCCCCTTCTTGGTGTCCTGCTTTATAGGCGTGTACGCCTCATCAGTGGCGACTTCCATCTTCGCGCTCGTCTCCTTGGGGATCTCCACGATGAAGTTGTAGACCCCGTCGCCTAAGTGCAAGGGCACATCGTGCCACGGCGACATCTTCTTCCCGGATCCGTCGAGGAAGAATACCCGGTAGTCGAGTGTTTCCGGTCTCCCTTCCTCCCTGACCTGGAAATCGGATTTGAGGAGTGCAGAGGGGGCGACGAAGTGCCGCCGGGAGATGAAGGAGACGGTCCTCGGCTTCGCGGTTGAGGAGAGGAAGGAAGCTCGGTGGCACGAAGGAGCAGACCGCGAGCGAAATCCGTGGAGGGCGGCGGTGGAGGTGGCGGAGGCGAAGCGGGTGGCGTATGCGGTGGCGGCCGTTGCCATGAATTGGGAGGAGTGGAGGGCGATGGTTGGATTTGGATGGCATCTCCGAGCCGCCGTCAACTGCCTTATAATTGAACCGGATCAAGGACCAGAATCAACCATATCGGATCAGTTTAACAAGACTCGGTCGTTTTTGTAAAAATAAAAAAAGTAAACGGAAAAAAGAGCAATTACGGGGGCTTATTCCTGAAAACATCGAATTATTCAAATTTCATTTTGGTCCCTCTATTTGCTCCACGACCTATGTCGCACCACAACGAGTATACGAAGAAAAGCGATGGACGAAAGCGAGAAGAAAAAGTAAGATGATGTTTCCTCGGATTTAGGACGACATATTCATCTTTTACTGCGTGAGAATGAAAAGCAAGATGCTACATGATACGGGGTCAATATCCGGTTAGAGAAATAGACAGATCATCCTTGAAAGTCAGGATAACAGCCAGGTCAGCAAATCAACATAAGACAGGTAAGCCTATCTCATGGCACAGTTCAGAATCGCCGACCGGCTAGTACACCCGGTCGGATAAAATCAAGCAGCTCGGCTCAGCTAGCCCACAGCAGTCGCACAAGGCAAATCAGCAGGCCCGAACATCAGAAATGAAAGCCAAGGAGCATTCACTCCGGTCGGCTCAACCAATTGAAGACCCGCCCCGATAAATAAAGACCGGTCGGCGAAGGCTCACTCGCCAAGGTCCATAACCGATCGGATCGCAT
>JBBPFQ011038583.1:0-10530 GCA_037974815.1 Kaempferia elegans | reverse complement strand
GTTGTCGCAACTGAAGAAGTTTTATTTCATTTTTTTCCCCTCGTAAAAGGGTAGCATCGAACTCCTTTCTCGCCTCATCATGTTGTTCTCTAAGAGTCTTAATATTTGAACGACTTACAATGGAAAGACTGAGATACCTATTTGATTTAATATATAAAATTAAAATAAAAAAAATATAATTTAGAAATTAAATGTATAATACATACCGAGAAGCAGACAATGTTGAATCCTCTTAGAGAGGGGGGTGTTTAACACCACCAACATAGGGTTTCATCTTCATGCTAAATGAAGACATGCTCCTTGACAATTTAAACAAAAACCAATGAAGAAGAAGGACTTGCCAACATGAAAGAGTGAGTTATATTGATAGACGATTTATAGGAAAAATGCTCGACAATAGACACTTGATAAACACAACTAATAACGAAGCGTCGTATCCCTACTGATTCTAGTCCATTAAAAGACTTGCTCTATTTTATGTTAAAACAAATCATGAAAAACTATGCAACGATATGACATATTGAAGCCAAGGATAATCAATCATCGAACCTACTATGCAATAACTGCTACATGGTGTTGCAACATAATTAAGTTTTAAAAAAATAGCTATAATAACTTTGTGGCAATTAGCTATCTATAGGTAGCTGCCACACCATTATGGCAGCTACATGTCCAAGAAGCTACAACAACGGTGTGGTAGTATGTTGTCTCCACGTAGCTGTTACATTGTGGCAGTTAGCTAGTATGTTGTGGTAGTTTGAAAAAAAATATTACAATTAGATAGAATTACAACTTAAACTTAATAAATTTAACATCGATTCATAATACAATATTTCCTTTTGTATCAAAATTGATTATGAGATTTATATTTTTCAAAACATAAAGAGTTTCGCATTATGGTAAGATTGGAGAACAGAGTAAGGAATACATTCGAACATAATTAATCTCCATATTTAAGACTAAAGATCATTACATAATAATCAAACCATTCTTAGAGTCAGTGGTCATTGTTATTTTCCTTCTCCATCGAGTACGATGGTGGGGCTGGGAGAAGTTAGCCCTACACCCATCATAGCAGATGCTTTGGTGATCGACCTTGATTAATGTGTACAAGTTAGTGATGAGCCATACAGACCCAACAATATAGACATTCCAATAATATCTTGATGGAAGTGGTCACCTTTCTCCCTTGAGAGTTGGTGATTGTAGCCATAGAGGCACACAGATTGAAAGATGCTATCATCATCAAGTTCGTAGACACCAACGGAGAGGAAGATGCAACAATGGGATGTAGTATGTTGTTCACAGTAAAGATATTCGCTTTGAACCCCAAACTGTCTATGTGCAGCCATATGAAGGCTTACAATACACCGCGGAAGACAACATGGGCTACTTATGTTTTTCATTTTGGGAGGAAGACACAGTACCAATTTTTGAATAATTACACTAGTTAGCATGAAAGGAATGTCGAAGGTAGTGTCGGGGAGCTAGTGCCAACATGGCCAGCTTAGGGTTTAGGGTACATAAAAAATATACATAATATACGCACATTAATGTCCTTGTGCCCTAGCCATCAAGCCACATCACCAATCCATATAACATGACCTAGTCGGGTACATGGCATAACGTCTCACACGACCAAGCTTACCAGGCATGGTGAAGCTGTGTGCACGCCTGGAAGAAGGAGGCATGACCTTCCCATGTAGCCTATTAGGAAGTGCCACACGCCATGTCATATGGTGTGGACAACCCGTGTGGCTTGTTGTGGGCTGTCACATGACCATGATATGTGGCATCACTGGCCCATGTAGCCTACTGAAGGGTGGCGCGACAGCTAGGTTAGGGGCGCAACCATGCCATTTGGCATGGCCTGCCTATGTTGGCTTCTAAAATGGTCCTTTCCTTTTCATTCTTCGTCCGATTTTTGCTCCTTTCTGCGCCCTATCAATACAAACATGAAAAGAGCAGATCTCTAAACAACTAGGTAGTAAAGCTGTTAAATACTAAAAAGTAGTGAAATAGAATAAATCATAGACAAGAAATGCATATAAATGTTCATCAATAAAGGCCTAAATGCATTTAAAACCTACGCACATCACACTCACATACTTAAATCTTTGATTATTCTCAAGCAAAAATTGTATCTAAATTTAGGTGGTTAAATAGTGCATTGTAATCTCTAGCTAGTCAATCTAATCATATCAAATGATTTCATTGGTGAACAAGATGCAAAAATTTGTTGAGTATGGCTAAAGAAATAGTTCTCTGTGCTTAGTGCAATAAGTAGCCAAAAATTTTCAAGTTTCAATCTCTATGCCTAGTCAAGTCATCATAAAACTATATTCCTTATACTCCTAACGATAGACACTTACCTGCTACATACATGGTTCATGCTTCTCAAACTACATAAGGTCTCAAAGGACTATTCGAAATCAAGAAAACATAACATTTATTTCCTCATAACCTAACTCGGTCTCAAAGAGATAATTTGTTAGTTTCCACTCATGACAATTGGTTTCTTTATTTGGTACTTCAAATATGTAACACTCAACCGAAATGCAAATATGCAAATGCTAGGATTTTGATTTTTCCAACTGAGTTTCCATGATCTGAGGTCATCTAGTAACCAAAATTTAATTGATAGATCACCATGGAAACTCTAGTGCTAGTCCAGTTCTATGAATTATGACTATTTTTAAATTTATCTATCATCAAAATTAGGCATAGTGTAAAGAGATCCTAAAATAAGGCCAAAACTCAAACTCTTACGGTAAAAATATTGCTCATTTCATGCTATCATAGATAGAAAAATATATATCACTAAACATACTATCACCATTAGTCAACAATAAACCACATGAAATCTAGAATAAACATGCTAATATTTTTGGTTTAAGGAACAAACAATCATGATGTGATGAATGATGCAACTAAACAATTTTATTATGTAAAAAAGGAAAACTAAATTGCAACCCAACACATCCCCCTAGACTTAAACTTTTCATTAAGAGAAGTTACCAAATGATGCATTCCAAATGACAAAGTTATTTACTTCCCTATCAAGTAATCACACTCCTCCTATTCTCTGAATCCTACAAAAATAAATTAGACAAGTAAAATTAAGTTGAGGGACTAGGGTGAGGAGAAAAGAAAAGTAAAGAAAAACATAAATGAAAATAAAGAAGTAGAACTTGGGTTGCCTCCCAAGAAGCAAAAATTTTAGGTCATTAGCTCTACGACCTCATTAGATTCATCTAAATCTTGCTCTTACTACCATTAATCATTGAAAATAATGTATCGTTGAATATGTTTTCACACGTGGGAAGAGGAGGCTCTTCTAGGTCCTTGAGGCTTGGATGTATTTGAATTAGAATAGTGCACTCCACTATCAAGGCCACATTTTCATGTTCCTCAAGCTCATCTTTATTATTTTCACTTCATTGACACTCCTCCCAAGTTGAGAGTCGAGTTGACATTCTAGTGAATAGTGAGTCTATGTTATTGACTTGACATTCATATTCTGGATTTTCTCATGCATTTGAGCTTATGATATTAAGATTGCCTCTGCCATCTTCACTATTCTATCCCTCTAAGATGATGGTACACAATTGTCCTGCTCAAAAAAATTCTTAGTGTTCCTCCAACTAGATCTAGGTGTGTGAGAATGTGAAGAGGCCATTACATCAAGCTTTCCGTTGAGACCATCTATAGATCTTACCAAGTTGTGTTTCTTTATACAATTCTCGATTGCATGACCTGTTACATCACAAATCTCACAATATACACTAAGAGATTTCACAACAGGCATTTGGTTGGACCTTTGAATTGAAGCATACATCATTTCATTCAAGGAAAACATATCTATCTAAAAGATAATAGATAGAATCAGATAGACATGCAGTAGAAAAAAAAATAAAATTGCAGAATTAAAAATAGAAAAGGAAATATAGAATTCAAATTGCAAAAAATAAAGATACAAAAATGAAAAAAAAAAACAAGTAAAAGAAAATTCTATTAACAAGCTGTTATCCTCTCGTAAGTGCATGCGAATGTCGCAAGTAATATAAAAGATACATATCCACAGGGAATTAGAGGTTTAGCACTAGAAGGTATTCTCCCTTGAATTAGCTAGATAATGCGAAAGTTGTTGTGACAAATTTAAATGAACATGCAAGAAATAGAAGAAAGAAGAGACTAATAGAGAGAGTGTTGAGGTTTACCAAGGTCTAAGAAAATGTCTTAGAATTTCAGTTTCATTGTAATAGATGATTAATGTGATATGGTTGGCTAACTCCTAGTTTTATTTCCTAGTCTTATTGGTAATCTTAGTTAAGTAACAATGTCACCCCATGGCGGTGAATTGGAATATCATCCTTATTACCATCTGATGCTAGTAAGATGAATATCTAACTCAGAGAGTCCAGTTATAGGATTGCTTTGTCACAAGGCTCCCCGATCATATATCTCTAGATTAGCATAAACTATTCATATCATAGAATTAAAGAAGGTTCATTAAGCACCTAGATCTACCATGCATGATCGCACCTTGTGAATGTGTTTCACCCTCCAGACGTATGAGAGCAGGGATGTCCTCTGTCACCAAAGCCCCTTTCTCTCGATCTAGAAAGATCCATACATCCACAAAGATAGATAACACATTTACATGATGAAATGGCACAATTTAAGCACACACAAGTCATTCAAGCATTACATCAAATAGAAATAAGTCAAGAACATCACAAACTAAGGGCATTACGCTAATCCACAAGAGTTTACATCAATCTATCAATTACAATTACTCCCTACACTCTAGAACAAGAAGATCTACTCAGGAAGCATTGGAGAGGAAGAGATCTAGAGAATCAAGAATACAAGTTTCATCCAATCCAATCGAGGAGAAGGAAAGAGGAGAAACTTATCTATGAAGAACGGTCTTCTAGATCCAATTCGAGCTTCAAGAGTTGATGCGGAGAAGAATGGCAATGACGGACCATTAGAAACCTTTCCGGAATGTCGCCCAAGTCCTTAGTTGTCAACCCCGAGGAGAAGACCTTTTCTCCAAGTCAAGGGGAGGAGTCCCCTTTAAATAGGAGAGTGAAAAACCCACACACGACACAGCCTGCATGGCCATGTTGATTCACATGGCCATGTGGTACACGGTTGTGCACATTTGCAAGGCCCCTCTGGGCTTGTCTCTGTTGAAGTCGCATAGTCGTGTAACATCACACAGTTGTATGGTCCACAGGTGTATGCTTTTGCATGTCTTTGCTGGGTTGGCTACTGTTGATGGTATATAGCCATGTGGGATCACACGACCATGTGGAATCACATGGCCATGTGGGATTTCCTTCGGCTGCCAGTGCATGGCCTTGGCAAGGGTCACACGGCTGTGTGACTCCTATGCAGGAAGTGTGACTCCTAGGTCTGGCCATGCGATGCTATAAATAACTCATCTTCGTCCAGGAACTCCTCTGTAGCCTCTCGATCATCCCAAATGAGCTCCGATATACGCTTAAGCTTTGATATCACTCCAAAACACACATCTCTGATGAAAATAGAGAAAAAGCATATCTCCGAACAAATGGAAGTAATTATGCTGAAATACTGATAAACAGAAGTGCGATAGCATAAATCATACACATGAAAACTAAAAGGTGTGCAATAAAACATATATAAAGATAAATACAATCTACACACATCACACCCTTAGACTTAAACATTTGATTGTCCTCAAGCAAAACCATGCAGCTAGCTTTATGAATTGGTATAATGCATCATAATGTGAAATGAATCAATCTAACTTTATCAATCAATTATATTGGTGAGCATGTTCATAGGATGAATTGTATGTATCTAACATTAAGTTTTCCGTGCTTAGTGCAATGAGTGGCCAAAATTTATCAAATCTCAATTCCTAATCCTAGTCAAGTCGTCATTTAATCATATTTTCCTATTCATTCTTAGCAATAGGTACTTACTTGCCACATGCTTGGTTTATATTCCTTAATCAACCCAAGGTCTCAAAGGTGTGCTAAAGTCAAGAGAAATGATGTATTCGTTTCCCCAATAACCTAACTCAGTCTCAAAGGGGTAAATATAATCTTTCTAACTCACGACAATAAATTTTTAATCCCTTATTTCACTTTTTTGGGTGTTCTTTTATTTAGCATGTTGAGCACTATTTTTTTATACATAAGCATAGGTTTTCCAAATGTAAAGCATAAATTTTCCAAATGCAAATGTTGGGATTCATTTTTTCAAATGATTTTTTAATGACTTAAGACACATCCAGTAACCAAAATGAAGTTTAAGGAATCACCATGAGAACTTCAAGTACTAATCAAGTAAAATAAATCATGACTATTCTCAATGTTATCAATTATCAAACATGGCATAATGTGAAAGAGATCCTTAAGCAAGGCACAAAAACTCTACAATCAATACAAAACAAATGCTTACTTCATACAATCCAAGATAGAGAAAAACCATCTACTATACATACTAGCATACCACGACCAAATGCATAATTCTAACAATGAACGTGTAAGAGGTTTTACCTAAGTATAAGTCAGCAGTAAAAGAATGAAAGATGGGTACTCTATCACTAATAATCCCTGAAAAAGAAATAAACTACATGCACACAAAACAAGCAAACCAAGCAAATGCAAACACACTAAACACACACTAACCTAGACTCTAGACTCAACAAGACACACCCCCCCCAGACTTGGAACTTTCGTTGTCTCAATGAAATCATTAAATTGGTGGGGAATGGTAATAGGGAGGATTCAAGTCATTTGGATCAACATTAGTCGTATGCTCAAATGGATGAGGTCGACCATCATGTAAACCACGTGTAGACCTCAGAAATCTAGGAGTATCGGGCTCTCGTCCTAAGAATACATGATAGTCATAGAGGTCATAAACCTCCTGCCTAGTGACCTCCATAGAGGCCATAAAATTTTTTCACTTATTTCTATTAGCATAGTATGTAGGAGCAAAAGCAACAAAGTCATCCATAAATCTCCTAGTGAGTGAAAACTGATTTTGTATCTCATAATGTTGTTCTCTTGTATGTGAGCAATGGTCTTTCAACAATTGTTGCGAAGAATTTTGCAAAGTTTGCAAAGTGTCCAATGAGGCATGGAAACTAGAGAAATCAAAACTAGAAGGCAAAGGTTCTTCATGGATTATCCTGGGAATTGAAGCCATACTAGACACTGACCTATGAAAAATCTAATTAGATGGTCATGAATAGTAGTGAGATTGGAATTAGGCAAAGATAGAAAGAATCCATCCTTTCTGGTAAGGGCATAACCCTCTTCATCTCTCTTAATCATCTTAATAGCCAAATAAGCATCTAAATCAAATTTATTATTGCCAGAAACATATTCCAAATAATCCAAATCAATATTAAGCTTGATGGCCATGAAAGTAATCAAACTACCAAATACAATAGTGCTAGATCTAGCTTTACTTGCTCTTATTAATGTCAGAAGGAAATGGCATCCCACATCAAAGGGGACACAATGAACCAGAGCCCAAAGCATGTAAAGTTCTACCTTTTTAATCACCCCATCACTCTCTACTCTACCAAAAATAATCTTGGTAAGCACTCTATGAATGTATCTAAAGATTGGATTTTGAATATTAGATGTATTGGACTTTGATGTATCATGATCCTCTGATAATCCAATTATCGCTTACCAAAAGGTATTGCTATTAAATTCAACATCATAATCTTTACATGCCCCTAAATGAAGACCAAAGCAACTATTAAAATCATGTAGACTCCATTGATATTCATTATTCATGAGTCTAAAATTGATAATAAACTTTTGGTCCTCATCCACTCCTAGATTAGGTTCCAAGGAACTTAAAAACTCAAGAATTAACCTAGGGTATGTTAGAACATCACTATGCAAAACATTGGTTAATCCTAGATTCATAGTAAGTTATTCCACATCATCATGGATACATAATATTTGCATAGTAGAAGCATCCAAAAATTTACTACAAATGATATTTCGAGAGACAAGATTATCAAAGCAAGTCTTTGTTTATCATTCGTAAAGATGATTCCATAATATTTAAATATACCGTTCTCAAGTATGGGTGGTTCCCATTTAGCCTTTTGTGAAGTTGCCACCGCCTCTTTGCCTTTCCCTTTCCATTGCTCATTACCATCCAATCCTCCCGAAGATCTTGGCCCCCATCTAATCCTTTTCAAAATTTGAGACATAATTAAGCTCCAAGCCAAAGAGGGCTTCTAAATCAAAGAGAATATCCAAATATCAAGATCTAGATCTAGGATGAAAGTAGATCCAAGGGAGAAGATGCCCTTAGAATTCTCTTTGAAGATGAAGAAGAAGATGAAGATCTAGAGAATTCAAAGAGAAGAGGAAGAAAGAAGGAAGAGATCTAGAGAAGAAGAAAGCGGAGATGCCAATGAGAGTCTAGGGTTCATGGTCGTATGCCTCTCACACGGCTATGCCCCCTTTAATAAGGTCAGCGCATGGCTCAACCCACACGGCCGTGCAAAATTGCACGGCTCTAGAGGGCTACTATCGGGAAGTTATCACACGGCCATGCGAAATCGCACTGCTGTGGAGGGTTCCCTTCTGTTCAAAAATAGGGTCTTCGTCGCATGGCCGTTTGAAAGTCATACAGCCTTGGAGGGCTACAACTTGTGAAAGTTGAGTATCTGTGCACGCCCGTGCACAGTACTCACATGGCCGTGTGAAATGTCACACAGTCGTGGATAACATTACCCTTTGAATAAAGATATCTTAATGGTAATCTCCTCCACGAAAAACCTACAAAACAAAAACACACATATTAGACACTAGGCACAAATGAAAGTATATTACAAAACTAAATCTACAAGATAAAATGCTTGGGTTGCCTCCCAAGAAGTGCTTTGTTTAAAGTCGGTTAGCTCGACCACCCTAAGTCCCTTTAAGGACTTGAAGATCTTGAGGGAAGGATTTCTCCCTCAAGTGCCATCAATTCATTTTCCCTTTTTATCCGGGCTCTTGGCGGGCACACGTATTTATCATTTTTAGTGTGTGCCCTAGTTGCTTCATCATCCAAATTTGATTGTGCTTCAGGAAGACACCCGGGGTGGTGGTGATAAAGGGGTTCTCCTTTAACCACCGGAGAACTACAAAGGGAAGATAATAAAACATGGTTAGGAGATATTGATAGATCATGTATAAGCTTATCCTCGCATACTTACAAGGTTAAGGTATAGTTCTTAACATCAATTAATGTACCCGCAGTGGCAAGGAAAGGTCTACCAGGTATTAATGGGATCTTTGGATCCTCCTCCATGTCTAGAACAACAAAGTCATTGGGGATGACTCTCCCACCAACTTCTACCGGCATATTTTCAATAATTCCTAAAGCATATCTACATGAATGGTCCGCAAGTTGTAGTGTCATAGTAGTAAGCTTAAGATCATGATATCTCAATTTCTTGCACAACGAAGAAGGCAAAAGACTTACACTAGCTCCAAGATCTAGAAATGCCTTACCAATGATAGTAGTACCAATCTTGCAAGGGATAGAGAAGCTACCGGGATCTTAGAGTTTTGGAGGAGAATTGTTGAAGACAAATGCACTACACTCCTCCGTAAGTGTTATGGTATCATGCCCTTCTTTGAATCTTTTTGTGCTCATTATCTTCTTCAAAAATTTGGCAAACTTTGGCATTTGAAGTAGAGCATCCAATAGGGGAATATCAATACTCAAATTCTGCACTTTTTCAAGAAATCTCTCAAATTCCTCATCTTTTTGTTGAAGAGTCAATCTTTGAGGAAAGGGAACCGGTTGTTTTGGGGTTGGCTTTGGAAGACTATCTTCATCTTCAATACAAATCTCCTCCTCATATGGCATATCCTCAACAATAGGTATTGAAGGAGAAGGTCTTATTATGTCTTCGGTTGCCCTTGAGATTGCTTCATGTGGGTTCTTTAAGATACGCCCACTCCTTAACTCTAGGCGGTTACAATGATCCGCCCGATTTACTTCGGGCTTCCCGGGAAAGTTTCCTTACTCACGGGAGGAATTGCTTGATAATTGGGCAATTTGGGTATCAAGCATCTTTAAGTGCTTCTCTTGATTATCCATCCTTGAAGATAATTGCTTGATATCATTCTTCATTTCATTGTCGGTCATGATCAATCCCTCCATCATCTTCTCGAGTCTAGATAAGACTTGATCGTGATTTGTGCCTTGGACAACTTGATTATTGCTTGAATTATTGTTTGAAGAAGATTGTCCAAATTCTCCATTGTTGTTATTGTTGTTGCGGTAGGAGAAATTTGGGTGATTCTTCCAACCTGGATTATAAGTGTTGGAGTATGGATTGTTTTGGCGAGGGAAATTTCCATGTGCATCACATTGCTCCACTTGATTTAATTGATTTACTACATTCCCAAGTGGGAAAGCATCATTCTCATAGTCAAAACTTCCACACACATCACAAGATGAATTACAAGAATTAGCCGAGTTGGCTCCAAGAAATTT
>JBBPFQ011038366.1:0-10533 GCA_037974815.1 Kaempferia elegans | reverse complement strand
TGAGTTTCCTCTTCTTCTTCCTCATTTGAAGACGTGGACGGTTCTACCTGTTCCTTTTTCAAAGATGTGGGTGCTTCCACTTCTTCCTCCTTATCGGATGTTGAGTTCGTGTCAACATCCGATTGGTCCTTCTCCTTCTCTTAGATCAATGAGCCTGTCTCTTTGGGCACCTCCACTCCTTGACCTTGTGTAGGCTTTGCATGAAGCTCAATCACCTTCTTCCAAAGGTCACTTGCGTTCTTGTATTCACCTATACTAGACAATACATCAAAAGGTAACAAATTAACTAAAATTTTAATTACCTCCTTATTCATCTTCAATTGCTCCTTTTGTTCCTCGTTCTAATACCGATATCGAACATGTTTCCCCTTCTTGTCCGTCGAGGCTTCGAAGGGCTCTTCTAGCACCATCAATTGGTTCCAATCCATTTGGAACCAAATCTCCGATGATTCCTTAGAAATTTCTGGCTAACTCGAGTAGTTTCTTGTGAGCGGAGAAACCTTACCACAACCCTCAACAACACGTTTGAGCTTGGAAGACTACTAATAGGGGGTAACAACCTCTATTTCATCAACCTTGCTCAAGGTTCCCGAACTCTTTTAAATAGAGCTAGGGTGGAAATACTCAAGTGTGTTTCTCACCACAGTCGACGGGTTTACATATCGGTCCACTGGTCCTTAGTGGAAATCGACCATTACACCCCAATGGCTCGATAACAATCGACTGGTGCCAAGACCAGTTGACTACTCCTGACTTGAGCGAACAAAAATATTTTGTTCGCTCTCAGTCGACTTACCAGTCGACTCACCTACCAGTCAACTGGTCAAAACTCTCACATGGGTTTTACCGCGAATACAAGTCTCTCCTGCACTCATCCTTGCTCTACCAACCTAGATCAAGCATTCTAGCCTCCTCCATCAGCCTTGCATCCCTTGGATGTTTCTCATCTTGCACACTTTGCCTTCAAGAGCTTCTATCAGCTTCGGTCCTTGTTGTCGGGTCTTCCTTTGCCAAGTCACAATTGGGCTTACACCACCAAGGCTCCCCCTTGGACTTACACCGCCAAGACTTCACTTGGACTTTCCTTATTGTACTTGTATCATGCACACTCACAAACATACATCAAATATAATAATAACCTAACTTAAACCTTTGCCAAAATATCAAAATGTAGGGTATATAGATTTCTCCAATAATACATAGGGTTCGAGCACAAGAGGGAGTATTGGGTTTGAAGACTATTGGAACATCTTACATTTGAGGTGAGTAGTTTCCTCTGGTTCTCTTTTAGATACTTTGTACTTGGTGCATGACCTTGTTTTATTGTTATGGTAGTATGCATGGTTTATCTTGGCTTTACTTTTGACTGATACCTGATATTAATATTTGTTCTGCCACTCTTATTATTAGTCTATTGGATATGTATGTAGTCTCCTTAGTTTGGATGTCTGTTTCTTATCTTTACTGGGTACTTGTAGACTTGGACTGCCCGCAGGACCATCCGTGGTAGCGCGTTCGCATGCAATCCATAACATGATAGTTACATACATGCCCTACCTGCCCACGGGATAATCCGTGGTAGAGCGTTCTCCCGTAGGCAGTGGACACTAGTCTGCCCACTGGACCATTCGTGGTAAATTGTCCTCTCGCAAACAGTGACGTCTTACATGCCCTAACTGACAATTCAGTTGCAATCAATAGTTGTTGTATACTTGTTATATATGCCATGGTTGGTTGTACATGTTTGTGGATTTCTAGGTTTGTGTTTTGATCTTACCTTCGCTAGTAAGTGACATACCTAAGTCTGCTCTTTCTTGCCCTTTACTATTAATATCATGCATTATCTGTCATATACCCACTAAGTATCTTGTATTCACGATCCTCGTGTTTCCTTTGATTTCTAGGTTAGCAGATAGGAAATAAAGTCATGTTGCTTGGAGATCCTAGCTGTCAATCCCATATCGTCTGAGATGTCCCTTGTTCATTTTTTTTTTCCACTTTGACTTTCTAGTATTGAAAATTTGTTTTTGAGATTTATTTCATTTCATATAGTTGCTCTACTTGGTTGATTTCTGATTAAAGTACATCATTTGTTAGACATGTGTGTATGCGGATTTTTCTCTATTTATATATTTCAGTTGGATGATGAATTGTTATTGTTTTCTTTATTTAGGTGTCTGCGATGTGTGGATGTGCATTACATTATACTGACAATTGTCACTAAGGGGTATTTCTCCATTATTAGAGATCCATTTATATACCCCGGGGCGTGACAACAATATTCTTTATTCTAAGATCATTCCTCCAAAATGTTTCAATATTAAAGTAGCACCAGCTCTGACTCGACAAGTGAAAATGAAGTCAAAGTTGAAGTTGTTGATGAAGGTTATGATCGAGAAATGAGCTAATGTCATTGATACTTTAACAAAGTTGACAAATAGTTGAAGCATATCAAAGTAATAATGAGATGCGGCGAAGAAAAAGGTTCATCCAAAGAAATCGTGAAGTTGGACATGCAAGGCTCTTCAATGATTATTTTTCCACAAACTCGGTGTATCTAGATCAAATATTTCGAAGATGATTTTGCATGCGAAGAGATTTATTTTATCGCATAGTGAATGCACTTGAGAATCGTTCATCATATTTTCAACAGAGAGACGATGCTGCAAGAAGAAGTCTTGTCACCACTACAAAAATGCACTACTACGATTCGCCAATTGGCTTATGAAGTCTCAGCTGACCATCTTGACGAGTACCTATGCATAGGTGAATCAATCACCATCAAGTGTCTTTTCAAGTTCTACAGTTATGTGGTTGAACTATTGGTGATCGATACTTGAGAAGGTTGAATGTTGATGATGTTCGACGTCTTCTTCAAATGTTGGACAACCTTGATTGCATGCATTGAAAATAGAAAAATTATTTAGTTGCTTAGAAAGGTCAGTTTACAAGAGGTCATGTATCACCAACGTTCGTGCTTGAAGCGATTGCATCTCAAGACTTATGAATATGACATGCATTCTTTAGTGTCGCAGGTTCAAGTAATGACATTAATGTGTTGTATAAATCTCTCATATTCAATAACGTCTTCCAAGGAAATGACCCGAAGATTAATTTCACGGTCAATGAAACTCAATATAAAAAGGGGTATTATCTAACAGATGAAATATATCCGGAATGAGCTTTTGTAAAGGCCTTTCCTTGCCCGGAAGATCCCAAATAGGGGTGTCAAAAATGAACTCAATCTGACGACCCAACCCGAGTCGACCTGAAAAAAATCAGGTTCGGATTTGGGATTTTCGAGTTCGGGTCGGGTTCGGGTTGGTGGGTTTCGGATTGAAAATTTTCGGATCGGGTTCGGGTCGGATTTAATTTTTAGAGTTAAATTAAATTTTATTTTAAAAATTAAGATATTTTTATGCATATTAATATCAATGTTAGTGTAATAGTGATGGAGTATTAAGATAAAATTGAAAAATTTTGGAAAAATAGCCAAAAAAAAGTTATTTTGGATCGGGTTATACAGGTTGTCTAGGTTGGGTTCGGGTTGGTCGGGTTGGACAGATTCGGGTTCGGGTTGAGTTCGGGTTCGGGTCAGATTCGGGTTGAGAGTTAAAAAAAAAATTCGTAACCCGACCCGAACCCGACCCGACCCACCCGAATTGATACCCCTAATCCCAAAGGAGGTTGTTTAAGGAGATACAAGAGGCCGCAAGAAAAGATGTTGAACGATCATTTGAGGTGCTCCAAGTTCGATGGGTAATTGTCAAAGGCCTAGCTCGTTATTGATATAAAAAAAGTTAAAACATATTATGTTAACATGTATTATTTTGCACAACATGATTGTTGAAGATGGAGGTTCACGTGATAAATTAACACAATGATAAAGGTAGTGAACCTGCACAACCCTTCCAGGGATCAAACCATGGATTTCATGATTGTTTCTATACAAATTTCTAACTATGTGATAGTCGTGTGCATCACCAATTTCGTGTTGAATTAGTTGAATATATTTGGTCACAATACAATAATAATTATTGAATTAATCTTTTATAGTTTCTCTTTACATTTAGTTTATGTTGTTTTTAATTTTATGCAAGTAAGATTTTTTTAATATGTTGTACTCCTTCCTCTTAAATTTATAATAATGTTTTAATTTTAAATAAATTACACTCATTAAATAAGAAAAAATTATTTTATATAATAAATATATTTTAAAATAATATTTTTATTTATTTTAAATAACAATTATTTAAATTACGTAAATAAAATTAAAATTATATTTATTTAATGTAAAATAAGAATAAAGATAAATTAGTAGAGAGACATATAAATAATGACGGTTAATTTTAAAATAAATGTGAGAGAATGAATATGTTAATACAATATGCACGTGAGAACTCTATAATAATGAGTGTTGATGTTAAAATAAATATGAGAGAATAAAAATATTAATATAATATGTATATACTATAAGAACCTCAAATATTTTTAATGAGATAATAAATATTATAATATCTATCAATAGGGATGCTCTAGCACAAGAGCTGATAATTTTATCACTACACATCAAATACTATAAACATTTTGATGTGGCAAAAGGTGATTCGCTCGCCTCCAGCGCCCCCGTCAATCCGTCCATAGGCCAACACGGAGGAGGTAAATCACGGATGGCTACTAGTCATTAGTGTAAATGATTAAAAGATAGGAAAGGTATATGCTCGAACACGTCAAATTTCAATCTCTCAACCTCATATGACAACCTCTCAACCTCATATGACAACCTCTCATGTCTTAACCATCGCACCGTCTCGAGGATCCACTATAATTATTTGCTGGGAAGAAAAGTTGCCCCAGACAATGCTGGTGTTTGACCGATTAACCGACGTTGACGGCTAGACAGAGCAGCTCGTTTCTAAATTTATCCGAAATTTTTTTCTTAAAATCAGACCGATGATCTTCAAAATTTAATTGGTTCACAAAATTAGATAACTATATTAAAAAAAACAAAGAAAACATTTGGAATTGTAGCAAAAACAAGAGAAATGATTGATTTATCGGACGGCACAAACAAACATAAGTTGATAGTAAATGAATTATTATCATATTACAATTAGATAATATGAAGAAGTAGCTTGGAGAATCATGTGTTGGCTCAAATGCCAACCGATATAGCTGGAATAAACACACAAGAAACTAAATGCAGCTGATGGATGCGTTACCTTGGTACAACTCCTATTCCTATTCATATGGAGTTGTTACAGAGCGACAAAATAAGCTCCTCCCCAGAAGTAAACTTCTGGTCAAACTCCTACGATAACTAAACACGGATAATATATAGGACGATCTGGCAAGGCTATAGGAAAGCACGAGTGGCAAGTTTTGTGACAAAAGGATAACACGATTCATAAACTGTGGGTTTGTTATGGCAGCGCTCACCATCGACTTCATGGTTTGGTCTCTGAATCAACAATTTTCTTTCATCATACATCACTGGGATAGTGCCCTAATCAGCCACTGTTGAGAGATTAATGCCCGTTGCTTCCTCCATTAGAAGGGATTGTTCTCTGAGCAAAATCAAGTAACAACTTACGCTGATGCTCATTAGTATGGGGGAGACTTGCTCGCAACAACTCCACGGGCATTTCGTGATTTATTGCTTTTGCAATGTCTGATCCAACAACAGCAGCTCCTGGAGCTTGCATGTGCAGGGGCTGCATTACACTATCAAATTTACTGTGACAGTACTTTGTGAGAAGCCCGAAGAAGGAATTAAATGATGCCTGCCACAAATTGCGGCTAGAAATGCTATAGTTGCTAGCAGAGTTATGATCTGTTAGAAGCATTGTCGCTCTATCTAGAACAGATTTAATGATAATAGAGGCACCATCACCAGCAGAACTGCCGAGTGGACGAAGAGGTGGCTGTTCTGAAGAACAAACAACAGCAGCTAGGCATGCACTGAGAGAGTTCAAGTCCATGAGATGCACGCACGAAGAAATGGTCTTTGCAAGTTTAATGGTGCTTTCCGCTGCACATGTATCCGATGGCATAACACCAAACAGAAACCTCAGGCGGCGAAAAAAGGCCATGCAGATGACACGAGTGATCTCACTTCCAGGGGCAAGAAGTTGAAGGTACCTAGAGAGTAGTTTGCGCCCTTTTGGAAGAGAAAGTAGGCGAAGAAACACTAGATCATCCTCTAGAATTACCCCAGATTGGCCAAGGGGATCAACTAAATGAAAAGATGCAGCAACTTCTTGCAGGAGCATCTCTCTTTTTCTCTCAAGTTGGGGGCCATCATCCTGTAGTTGACTGAATTGTAGAATGCGATTGAGATCATCTACATCAAGGAGCAGGGAAAGACCATCCTCAATGGTGATCCTAGCAGCCAACATAGGCTCCTGCCCTAAGGGCTTTATGGATGATTTCTGATCAGGAGTATTATCTGCAGATGCTGATTTTGGTTCAACCTCAAGAAGAGGACGAGGTCTACGGATTGATGAGAAAGAAAGTCTACCGAGTGCATCCACCTGGAGATACGGATGTGGTTCATCCTTGGACCTGGGTCTAGAAGACAAATCCTTGGTCACATTAGGGCAGAAATGGTGCTTCAAATTTGATCCTGCTTTCTTTGCTAGACAAGCTTGGTGGTAGTAATCGTCTACGTAGGGATCATTGGAGTGAGTTGCAGCGTGTTGCACCCTCACAATGTTCTCAAGCTCTTCGGTTGTCATGTATTTAGAGTAAAACCTTGGCCATGCATTATCTATCCTCTGTATGGCAATGTCAGAAGGGTGTTGAGCAAACCCAAAGTACTCTCCTCCTCTGTACATTGTTCTAAATCTCTGGTCCCTGAACTCAGTCGGCCTCATCATAGTCTGGGGTGGGGATTGACTAGGGCGGAACTGTTGTGCCTGCGTATGGGGGTACCGTGTCATTGGAGGCAAAATTTGATGCATTCCATGTTGCTGATGCCCCAGTCGAGAAGCAATTTGGTTGTCGAAATGCCTTTGATTCTGGAAATGCCGTTGATTCTGTGTTGGATCAGCTAGCATATTTGATGAAAGGATGCTAGGTCGTTCTGACTGATGACCTTGTTGCCTGCTATTAATCAAGACACCCGGTGGCCCAAAGTGAGTAAAATTTCCATCCTGATGTGATCCATGGGCTGCTTCTGGATGGAGCTGGGAAAAAGGGTAGGGATTGGGTGGAGAGAAAGGCACCTGGAGGCCAGAACTAGAAGGTGAAATGATTCCTTGGGGCAAGGGATTCGGATGGAATTGTGAAGTGTCACCACGTAGAGCGAAGGATGTACGAGAAGATATTGGAAACTGGATCGGTTCACTCAGTTTAAACTGTTGCTGCTGCTGAGGAGAGGATAATGTTCTGTACAGAGGTCTCGAATCTGGAGCATAGCCAGAAAGAGGGTGAAGATGTGATGACCATCTTTTACCATCCTGGGCACCATCAACATCCAATATATGATGATCTTGCAAAAGCCCAGGGTACTGTACCCACTCAGGAGCCAATGAACCTGAAAAGAAATTTTTTTCAAGAACACATAACAAAATAAAATCCATTGAATGAAAATATTGAGAACATGGAAAACTGTAAATAAAGAAGAGTGAGAAACACATTACTGCTTGGAAAGATTGTAACAACATTTCAAGTTAAGAATACTTGCTTCATGAACTTCTTCGGAAAATGGCTGAGCAGAACAAAGAAGTCTGAAAAGATCTTAAATAAAATGCCACCCTAGTCCAAAAGACTGAGAACTGCAACATACATTTTCTTATCCAAATAGCATCCCCAAAATGTATTCATGGGTAGGTAATTGACTGGTAAAAGGGTAACATAATCAAGCACGCAGAAAGTTGGTGGGCATTTGAAGGGAACAGACATGCATCATGTAGAGACTTGTTTCAATATTATGCCAATTCACAAAAGAAGGCACCAAACCCACTTAACTCACGGTGGTGACAATACAGAGTTTCGGTCAGGCAGGTAAATTCATGCCAATTGGAATGCAAAAAAAATAGTGTGGAATTAGAAAGTCAAGCTATTCCCATGAAATTGCTGTTTATGATATACAAACATAAAAGTGGAGATGGATCACAAACAATTAAATATGCTTTTATATTTCATAACATGTAGTTTTCAGTATATGTGTCCCCAATTTATACAATAATTGGGACATCAATGAATACAGCATTAACCTCACAGGTCAAACATGTAGTTTTCAGAACAGATTTCCCCGTTCGAAGAATAATTGGAGATCATGAATGAACACAACAATACACTCATAGGTCCATGAAATACCAAATGTGAAATTTTCTTATTTCTTCTTTCCTCTATTTCCACAGAATGGAAATATAATGATTTGCTTGAAAGCTACATAAAATGCTTCTAGGTATTCCATTTAACACAAAATGCATAGAAGGGGCTATTTATCGTGAAACAGATTAGAGTGGAATTATATTACTCACTTTCCCTAGAAAAAGAACCTCGGCCGCCAAGTACTTCTGCCCTCCTTGGCTCAACAATACCTCTGTCCATCTGAAACAAAAATAATTTAAAAAAAACACAATCAATCGCAGCATAAAATCATGAATATTTTGGACTTCAACAAGTAAATTACCAAGGTACACAGATTATGTTATTAATATCTCCAGAACTTGTTCTACCTATAAGACAGAAAATACTGAAAAAGGACATCAAAGAAAGGAAACAGCTACCGATAGAGATTCAAGATCAGAACAAACAGAAAGCAAGCCTTGAGAAACAAAAGGTTGCTTATTAACTGTAATTGTATATCCAACCAGGAAAAAAAATCACAATGTTTCTATATTTAGAAAAATATAAGTGCATGTACTGCTGCTTATTTATTCATTAATTTGCGTGTTCTAATGTCATATCAAACAACAAACAACAACCAAGCCCACTAGGTGGGGTCAACTATGTAGATCATTTTACGTCATTGAGCTCTATCTCTTACTATATCATCATCTATACTTAAATAAATTTTATCTTGTTTTGTTGTTGCTAACCAAGTCTTTTTTGGTCTTCCTCCCACATTTGATATGCATGTTTGTCATAATTTCACATCATCTAACTGAAGCATTTATTGGTCGTCTAAGTACATGTCCGTACTATCTTAAATGTATCTCTCAGAATTTTCTCTAAATAGATATCCCTCCGACTTTCTCTCTAATACTCTCATTTCTTATTCTGTCTATCTTCATATGTTCACGCATCCACCTTAATATCCTCATATATGTAACTTTCATTTTCTACTCATGTGCTCAAGTCATAGCCCAACATTTAGTTTCATCTAACATACGAGGTATAATTGCGATTTTACAAAACTTTCCTTTAAGTTTTAAAGGTATTTTACGATCACATAAACACCTGACGTTCCTCTATTTCAACCATCATCCTGCTTATATTCTATATAAGACATCTCTCTCAATCCCTCTATTGTTTTGCAAAAATGATCCTAAATATTTAAAGCTTGCAGTTCAAGACAACTCGCCATCAATTGTCTCATTATGTCTAACATTGCTAAACTTAAATTTCATATATTCTATTTTTATTCTACTAAGCCTAAAACATTTTCCTTCTAGTGTTTCCCATCAAAATTCTAGTTTAGCATTTATTCCTTCACGGATTTCATCTATCAAAATAATATCATCTGCAAACCACATGCACTACGATATTATGTCTTGAATGTGTGAAGTGAGTTCGTCCATAATTAGTGTAAAAAGAGAGGAACTTAGAGTTGATCCCTAATGTAACCCTATTTTTACTGGAAATGTTTCAGTCCACTGTCTGAAGTCTTTATTCTGATCATTACATCCACATACATATCCTTAATTAGTTCAATATATGTTATGTTAACACATCTCTTTTCTAGAATTTTCCATATAATTTCTTTTGAGACTCTATCATAAGTTTTTTCTAAGTCAATGAATATCATGTGTGAATCCCGATATTTTTCAAGTAGTTGTCTAAGAAGATGTATAATTTCTATTGCCGACCTTTCAAGCATAAACCGAAATTGATTTTCGATCACCGTGGTCTCCTTAATCATTTTTCTATTACCTTTTCCCAAAGTATCATGATATGACTTATTAGTTTAATACCTAATGTCATATAAACATCAATATTCAGGAGAATATTCTGTTCTGAAAATCTAAAGTAGAGAAAATATATGAAATCTCATGCTAAAGTAAGTGGAATATCAGCATATTCCTGTTGTTAATTGCAGATAGCAGTCTGAAAGAAGGGATTCTCATGTTCAGTAACATTATCAGCTGATATTTATGCATAAAGAGCAATCTGATTGTTATTCCACATTTCAATTTATTTATGCATTTTGGTTTAGAAATGCCATTTGCAATTTGTGTGACAAATAACATAGTATCTATGATGGGGGAACATTTCAAAAGAGAAAGATAGGATGGACAAGAATACAGAACAGTACAATTTTCATGACACTACATCGAAAGCTTACTGGGCCTTCTGCTTGCT
>JBBPFQ011038259.1:0-10534 GCA_037974815.1 Kaempferia elegans | reverse complement strand
TTGGAGGAAAAATCCCTACAAATACGTCGTAGCTGGGAATCGAACCGTGGGTGTCTGGGAGACAACTGAGCACCCTTACCGCTGCACCATACCCCGGGAGCGACGACGATTACACTCAATGTGGCAAAAGGCGATTTGCTATCCCTCAGCGCCTTCGCCAACCCGTCACCAAGCCAACACGAATAAGGTAAATCACGGGTGACTACTAGCTATTAGTGCAAATGGTTAAGACATGGAAGAGGTATATGCTCGAACGCACCGAGTTTCGACCTCTAGACCTCATGTGGCAACCTCACATGTCTTAACCATCACACCGCCCCGAGGGGACAACGACGACGACTACGGTCAAGACCTACTTCGAAGTCGTCAGTATCATTTATTTTTCAATTACTTGTGCTTGAATTCAACTTGTATTTGTAACTTCTTGACTTATTAGTGATTATCCACCGAAAACACTTTCACATGTGGACCATAGAGTAAGTCACCATAGACTTCGAACCAAATAAAAATACTTATATATTCATTTGTATCTTTTCTCCTTCTCTATCTGCTTTCTTATTTTCCGTTGCGTTTTAACTCAATAAATTTTACGAAAAGTGTAAAAACCCATGAGTGTTATTCACTATCCCTCCTCCTCTAACGCTTTCGATCACACATAAAAAATAACAATCATATCATTAAAGGTCATGCAAGCTAAACAAATCAAAATAAATGTTACCTATGATTTTTTCCCCCTATAAAAATTAGTCCTTATTTATTCAAACAGTAATATGTTCTATTTTGAGCCTAATATTTATTGATATTGTTCCCAAGAAATAATAGCCGCTGCATTTCCCATTGAAACACAATGTCTATGTTCTCAATCTCAATAATTACCTAGATTGTTTAGAATTCAAAATCCAATTTTCATATCACTACAACAGTAATCTTTATTGAATCTTTCTTTTTATATATAGTCAGAAGTTAACCTTTCAAACCTATGTATCCTCTTAATTGTTCCTATGAATATTTTATTACTCACCACACCCACAGATGCTAGTGTCCTTTTAAATGACCTGTATGTGTGTGTCTATCTAACCATTATACATTCTTAATCCTTCGAGTTAGATGGCAAGTTTATGCACTTGCTAAAATAATCTACAGTGAAAACAAGTTTCTCAGCTTTTCTTCGCCTCATGTTAAGTGCAAAATAATGCATTGGTCGTGAAATTGAATGGTTTACCATCCTCATTAAACATTCCAATGAGAAGTCCATAGCTTAAACCACATCGAGTCGAAGAAGGCTCGGTGAGGAAAGATAAGTAGTCCTGTAACCATAACTTGGTTGCCTGGGAATGAAATATGATAAAAATTGTCCCTAGGATAGTTGTCGACTTCCAACTCCTTAAATAAACTCACAAAGACAGAAACACCATCATGAACACCACTTTACGTAATAAACACTACTCAGGTCGGAGTTGATTCAGCACCATCATGAAGAGCACAGCAGATTGTTGCTTTGTGATGACCTTGGTAGACCCTGACGGTTTCTCCGGTGGACATCGACCAAAGTCTTGCAGTCGTATCGGATGAAGCTGCATGCAATGATATATATTATTGCATTGTATTCACATAACTAGCATGTAATTAAAAAAAAAAAAAAAAGATTGTTGGCCATTTCCATCACCTGTTATCAGATAAGCACCATCAACAGAGAAAACGCAATCCCATACCCAGCGCTGATGTCCTGATCAATGTTATCAGAATATAAATGAGACATTAATCCGAGTAATACCACTTTGCCACGGTGATAAAAGTTTGCATGCCTGTTAAAGTTTTCTCCAAGGTAAAGCCATCTACATTCCATATTTTTACAGTGTGATCAGATGCAGCAGTAGCAAGATACCTAAAAGTAATATAGCACATCACATGTCAAGATTTAAAATCATGAATCTCTCAAAATGGTGCTTAAATTGATTGTTAGTAAATGAGACTGCTATTTCAATGAGGATAATATTATCGAATCCAATCAGAGTAATAATAAACAACCACCATAGATTGATTTGATAGTTAATACCAAGTAATGACAACTAGTAGTTACCGATTGGGATCACAAAATTCTGGGGAAAGTAGACACTTCAAGATATAGCCATTATGTGCTTGTAATTTATGGAGTGGTTCAAAATAGGTCATTGTCTACAACAACAACAAAAAATATATATCAGATTGGTAAATTAAATGACAAAAAATGATATCAACTATTGAAACAAACAAAACTTGATACCTGAGTTCCTTTTAGTAAGCGCCAAACATAACATGTTCCATGATTATTTGCAGCAACAACCATGCTTCCATCCCACATCACAGTCAGAGACCTTACAGCTGTATCAACCTCTGGAACCTGCAGCGATGTAATATGGGCAAGTCAATTTGGGCCATATCCCTTTAAATTTATTACTAAATAATAAAATTTCAAGTCAACATCTGAACACTGTTTTTACATCAGATGTCATAACAAAACAAATGTACTTACTAACTCGCAGCTGCATGAATTTGCAGCGAGATCCCATACTCTAATGTTGCCATTTTGATCACCCGATATTAGTTCCTTCTGCAAGATAGTTAAACTTGATAGTTTGTAAAATAGTACCCTAAAATTGGTAGGAGGATCAGTTACAAACTAATTGAACCTTCAATTGAACAAAAAGCATTGACAATTCTGAGCATTTGATTTCCAAGAATAATGAATAATCGAACCTTGTTGATTGAAAGGGCTGCTCATCCACTTCACTAGTGCCATGTTTCCATCTTCATTGCCATTATAGATTTTGATTTTATTTTTGTATGACTTTCTTTTTATAGTTCATATAACAAGTTGGACAAAGTTAATATCTACAGATTATCATAAGAAGTGCTAGAGTTATTAGGATCACTAGTGGATCTAGTCCAAACTAAGGTAATAAAATAGTCGCATTTATGCTTCCATTTTTGTTCACCAGTTCCTCAAGTAAGAAAGTAAGAGACATGGTAGTGCAGAATATAGTGCGCATTGATAAGAGATCAAAATTACACATGCAGATTTCTTGCCGACTCAAAGAAAAACTCAAATTTGATAATCTTATCTTGAGGCAAAAGAAACTACCATAATTTGAAGGGAAAAATGTCCATTCAATATTTACCATAGAATTGTAAGGATATATTAATATATATTGCACTTGCATAGTAAGAAACATAGAGAAACTCTTTATCCTTAGCAATTTGATGAAATGTTGTTATCATGAGAAGTCCTTGTGCAACAAGAAAGTTGCATCATCTCAGCCTAGGCCAGGGTTTGAATTTAAGAAACATTCTTAGCCATTGCTACAAAATCCTTGATGGATCATACATCAGGATCCCTCATAACATTTCATTTTGAATATGATAAGGGTGTTGATTAATCCTCTGACTTTGTTTAGCAGGCTTCCTTCCCTGCATGCAAGCAATTATGGGTAACAAAAATAAGATTACAATATAAATAGATTAATGAGTAACAGTCCCATCTAGTAGAGTTTCTGGAACTACAACAAAATATAGGTGATTAACAATGGTGCTATAGAAAAAAAAAATTACATTTTCAGGGGGGGAAAATGACTTTTCTATTGCATCCATCATGAATATATGCGGAACAGTATAAAAACAAATAAAAGTAGAAAACAATACTTGATTTGGGTGTAGAACGACTGTATTAACAGCTGCACGGCTTTCATATTCTCTTTGACAAGTTGCAGTTCTGAGGCATCAACAAGAGGTACAAATAAATGAGAAATGAAGCTTGGTTATCATTATACAGATTAAGTATAATATAACACATGATCAAAGAGCCCGCAAACAATTCACTGGAAAGTAACATCCCAACAGCCTACAGCTCCATATTTTTAACCTTACCTACAGGCTATTATGTTCTACCTATCTATGTGAACATCGGCGTATAAGAGGAATTAGTCTAGTCGCCTCTTATACAAGAGTTCCATGATCTAATCAAGAGTAAATTGCATTTGCAAATGATGCAACAGAAGTCATCTAGATGAATGGGTAAGTAACAAAATGCACAAAAGGAGACATTTCATACCTCAAATCCCATATCTTCACCGTACCATCTTCAGACCCTGAATACATCCAATTTCCATCACATTGAAAGCCCACTGCCATAACGTTATTAGTATGTGATTCATAGCTTGAAACCTAAAACCAAATAGCATGAGAAAAATTTAGGTCAAACAAATAAAATCATAGAAAAAAAAGTATCGTTGAACATGTAGACATACTGGATGTGGACTATTTGAGTTAACATCAAAAAGGCGGATGTTGGGATTGCCAGCAGCAGCTAAGTATCTTTTGTCAGGTGTTATCTCAAGCCTATTGACCTGCTGCAGATAAAAGAATTATTAATCATGGTTCATAAAATCAAATATCATTAGAGGAATACTTCGAAGAGTCTACAGGTACATGAGAGTTTACAGAGTATGATTCATTTTTATACCGTACGGCCAGTGTCAGAAGTCAATTTTTGGACATTGAAAGAACTCAGAACAAACTTCTATCTTCTTGGAGAAAAAAAAATGCAATAGGTCCATCCAGGAATTGATGCACTCACAGAGTCTGGGTATTGAATGGTGCGATAACAGCGCCCACTTTTGGCCTCCCAGAATCTGATAGTGTGATCATAGCTTGCCGTGGCAAGAATCACAGAAGGTTGGCTCATTTGCAAGGACCCTATTGCTCACCTAACCTTGAACAAGGGGGAAATGAATTAGAACTAGAACTTCATACAAGCTAGATGAAAATAAATCTAAATCAAGGGGAAAAAAAAATCTAGAGAAACCTACCCAACATATTTCCCTATGGAATGGATTATGCCCCAAAGATGAAAACTGGCCAAACTCAGATCCTCAAAATTCCATCAACAACAGGCTGCGCTGTAGCAAAAGGCTTGGATGAGATTAAGAATAGGAATATATGATCAGTTTAGATCAATGAATTGAACAAAAATAATATGATAATCCTAGACGAAAGTCTGTCTTTGTTGCTAATGTGGTTTAGCTAAATGGTATTACTGCAAAGTTGTTTTTGTGCCACAAAACTTGAATATGCCACACCAAAGAGGTATACTAGTCATTTTGTGTTACATGACATTAGTGTTTTTGTACATGTTTGAGTCAAAGCCCCACCCCGCCCCAAAGCATGTGTGGAACTTAGCCCCTAGATGATATGGCACGGCTAATAGTTTTCCCGATTCCTTTTTTCTTTATTATAGTTCTGGTGTATCAATCACAATTTGGTATATGTTCATCATTTCATTAAGTTTAAAACATGTTATACGCTCCCACTTTCTTTCTTCTAAGATTCATTCAGGCTAAACTAAGCTGCCATTTTAGTTGTGGTCAAGTTAAGCAATCCATTATACACTAGGTGATACATCAAACTTTTAAGAATCAATTCAAATAAGCATGGTCGTGTCCAAAAAAAAATTACAACCATGATTCAGTACAAAAATGAAGTATTAAAACTGGAATGGAGCATCAATAATTATCAAGGAATATGTCATGGGAAAGAGACAGATTTAAGCTACTTTTGAAAATAAACCCTCTTAAATTTTACATCCAATATACTTACGCCACCAAACATTTATACATCAAGATAAACAGGAAGATTCACCAACAATTCTACTCATGTTTTAGCTCCTTGTTGATCTAAGTGCTATCCCCAACCCCCAATTCATCTCTTAAATTCCCAATTTAAACCCTTTTTAAAAGAGCATAAGCTTTTAAAGTATCATCAAGCTGTATTCTGTAGTTTGAAAGAAACGAGCAAGAACATCTCCTCAAATTCAGCATAGTTTTGTGCCCACAATTACACCCCTAAAAAACTACAGATCTAAATATACAAGCATACACATAATATTCCAGAGCCTTAGAAATTCTACATAGCCTACAACAAGACCATAGCAATGAGATGCTTACCATATGATCAAATTTCAGTGAGAACGATGGAAGATCAACACAAAATGCTTGCTTGAAATCTAAACATCCCGATCTAATCGAGAGGGACCACCATTGCACAACATCATGAGGGAAAACTCCGAAACACTTCCTCATAATGCTCACTTGTAATAGATCGCAAAAAGGCATGTGGAGGCTGCTAGCAAATAAGTAGATGAAGGGAATAACAAAGCCAGCTGCTACTGCCTAGCCCACACTCAGGAGGATGTTAGCTCCCCTGCTCGCTGTTGGGTCTCCTTGCTTTGCAAATTGGGGAAAGAGGTGTTTAATCAGTGGAAACATGTGAGAAGGTTGGTTCACTATTCCACTGCTGAAGAAGACATGCAGAAACTACCATATCAAGGGAGAAGACTTGCCAGACTACAATGGATGTGAGTTCAAGCGAAGGTTGGAATGGGGAAGGAAGCAACCATGGATGCTCGCTGATGGAGCGGCACCACTGGAGAATTGTTCTTTTCAAGTCCAAAGAAAGAATAGTAAGAGAGATAAAGGAAGATGAGAACCAAGGACAAGAGGATTTTTTCAGATAAGGAATAGAGGATGAAAAGGGAAAGAGAAGCTACATATGATACAACCAAATGAAAGTGAACCAGATCGATTTACATTGAATAAATCAGTTCAAATTTAGTTCAATCAATAAATCTCCAATTTGACTGATCTGAATTTGGTTGAAACTCGATTCAAATTCAACTTGATCCTCACTTTAACCAGCCTCAAAGAATTAATAAATCTCACATTGACTCAAATTGACCAGCAATTATGCCTCATTACACTGAGAAAATCAGCCTCTAACATATAGATTCAGCTTTAAATAAAGCCGATTCAACCTCAAATTCATCAATTAAGCAATAATTAACTTCTTACTGCACGATAAATCCCAAATTAAATCCATGGACATAACAGTCGCATTGCTTAAAATTGTTTGGTTTTAATTTCCTAGGTGACCTTGGAAATTGAATTTATTTCCATTTTTCAAATAGTCTATATTATTAGAAATGGTGGGAAACTGAAAAGTGAAAGGTTTTAGGTTTAGTAGAGTAAAAATAAAATATATGAATTTTAAATTTAGCGATATTAGAAGTAGTAAGAATATTATTAAAATAGAAGATGACAAATTATCCATAACTAAGCTTTAAATATCTGCAAAAGAATTGAAGGGTTGAGAGATGTCATACATAGAATATAAGAAAAATAATTAAAATGGAGGAAAGTGTCAAGCATTCTTTGTAATCGTAAAGTAGATTAAAACTTGTTCAAAAATTTTACAAAACAATGGCTAGAGATGTGATATTATATAGAGTTGAATGTTAGGTAATGTCTCAAACATACAAGCAGAAAATAGAGTAGTAGAGATGAGAATGTTAAGGTAGATGTACGAACATACGAGAATGGACAAGATAAAAAATAAAAACATTAGAAAGAAACTCAAGATAAAACTCCGAGAGATGAGTTTGAGATGATATGAATATGTACTTGGACAATTAATGAATGTTGGCGATGTGAACTATGAAAATACGCACATTAAATGAGGAAAAGGAAGATGAAAGAAGACTTAATTAGCAACCATAAAACAAGATAAAATTTATCTAAATATATATGATGATACAGTAAGGGATAGAATCTAAAGGAGTAGGAGGATCCATATAGCCAAGCCCACCTAGTGGAATAAGGCTTGTTGTTGTTGTTGTTGTCCACATTATTAAAAATGAAAACTCAAAATTTTTCTCAAACAATCCTTTAGATATTTCAAACCTTGAGATTAGCTTCTCAAGTATCTATTGGTATAGTGTACAAGATTGTTACTGAACCAATCTTCAAGTCTATACTATAAGCATGAAATATGAATGCTCAGCAGCATACAGTTTCTCACTTCGAACTCAATCAAATCCATAAACACTAAGACTAAGTAGACACTAACACCATAGATTTTACTAATGCATGGTACATGAATTGCCCACAATGTCTATCATGTGACTCAACTTGCTGTGTCCCTCTCTACTAATTAAGCCCCAAATGGCCACCTTTCATAACATATACATAATATATACATGGAGTTTCGCTTGTATAAAAGTCCAACATAACTACAAGAAGTAACAACCCTACTTAACCAATTCTCCAAATAGCTGATAAATATGACAACACCACTTTCCACTTACCTTAATTCAACATTGCCCCACATAAGATCAACTCTCCATGAAATGACAACCCACTACTCCAACCATGACCATTACCACCATTGAACCAACAAGGTAGAACAACTCTTAGCACGTAGTGAAGTTCGACTTCTCCCATTGGGTTCATTGAACCAACCATCAATCAAACTGATCAACCCCAACTAGAACAACCATATAAACTTTCATATCCATACCACACGTCATGTCCATGGCACCCACAACAATCGTGCAACAATTTGCCTCGGCACCTACTAGATCTCAATCAACCACACCAAATAGAACCATATATCCAACTGATTATCTTAAAAAATTTACACAAATAAAAACTACGAGGCAAGTAAAAGAAACCATAAAGATTATTGACCATTAAGTCTTAATTTACTCATGACAAAATGAAAACTATTTGAACACTTACATATAAAAGAACCTACAGTACATAGATAACGAACAAAAGATAACAAAAGCATAAAGCTACAAATCCTTCAAAGTGACATCAGAACCTCTGCCTAGCAATGATCAAAACTCAACCCAGCTCCAGAGAGCAAAAGTTGGCTATCAGGGAAAAGAAACTAGGCAAATAGTATGATGTAATGATAACAAAATAAAGGATAAATAAGTAAATATACCATGTTATCAGCTGCGAGAAAGGAAAAGTAACTACTAACTACAAAATCTTGATTCGTTGCAATCCGCTAAATACCACTCAATAAACATGATTAGAGTCATCCAATGGGTGTGACCGCATGAGCCACTATACCCTCTTTTGTTTTTCGCAAACAAAATGATGTTTGTATCTCTCTAGCACATGCACAACTACTAAAGATAGCCAGCACATACACAACTACTAAAGATAGCCCGAATGTGTTGTGCCTAACTCATCACACTCGTTAGTGTAGCAAATGCACGGTTAGGGTAAAACAACCAATATAACTACTACATGGTCTAGAAATCATCATAATTGTGCCAAAGGCCCCGACATCCACATCTCCTAGAAGTCATTCAATTATTATGTTATGTTCTAAGTTTACCAAGTCCTTAACCAAAGGAAATCATCTATTCAACATCAACTAACAGAAGGAATAAAATATCATAATACATCCAAGATACCACATAACATTCAACATATTAAGAGTGGATAATAGCAATCTACAATTGAAATATAATACACCATAAATAATTAGCATCTTATAAGACCGCCTAAGTACATGAACAACCAAAATAACCGGAGTCTAAGAGGGATATATGAGCAATTACAAATAAGTGAGTAAATAAGGTAACATCAAGAGTTCCTACAACATGAGGTATATTGACCCATAATAATCTTTTCTTGCAAGTCATCCAAATTCAGCTAGAGAGGAAAAATAGCCTATCGCCATTGCGATTTACTAAAAATTGAGAATAGGTCACTAAAAGTGGACGAAGAAGGCTCCGTTGCCTCCCTCTATAGTTAATTCGATCAACCATGGCTTGCTCAAGACAAAGAAAATCGTGGAAAAAATATGTAGTTGTGACAAGAGCAAGGTCTAGCACTAGAGGGGTGCTTAAACTTACCCTACAAAAGGAATCAAATTGTTGCTGTGAGAAGAGGTCAGCCAACTATCAAGGAAGGGAGAAATGTTGAAAGGGATGTTTCCTCGAGGATGAGAAGTCGAGGTTCCCGCCACAAAAAAAATGAGGGTTAGCAGCTCTTCTCTCAGTTGAGAAGGACAAAGGGTTGGAGCTACTGCTCACCTCGGATGCTGGTGGAGGCGGATGATCATGTTGCGTGAGTGGACGAATAGGCGAAGGCAGCTGAGTCAAACGACGGTCGAGGCTTATTGAGGCGACGCATCACACACCACGCAGAGGCGACAACAACGATACGTGGACAGATCACGAGCAACAAATACGCGCGAAGGCGTGTGACTGGCGGACATACTGCTACGGTGACGGCGACGGCCAGCGCTGCATGCAAAAGCGTCGGACGTTGGGCTACCGGGAGAGGTGGGGAAGAGGATCTCAAGGGTGTGAACAAGGGCTTCGACGAGATCATGATTCAGGAAAAGGATCCGACCGACTAAACCATTCGGGCTTCGACGAGATCATGATTCAGGAAAAGGATCCGACCGACTAAACCAATGGTTTAGTCGGTCGAATTGTTTTAGTCTGTCAGATCCTTCACGCACCTCCACTTGTATTTGTTGCTCGTGATCTGTCCGCGTATCGCTGCCTGCTGTCTCCTCTGTGCGCCATGTGTTGCGTCGCCTCACGAAGCCTCGATCGCCATTTGACTCAGCTGCCTTCGCCTATTTGTCCGCTCATGCAGCATGATCGTCCGCCTTTTTTTTGTTTTGTTTTTTTTTG
>JBBPFQ011038152.1:0-10535 GCA_037974815.1 Kaempferia elegans | reverse complement strand
CCCACGGCGGGCTTGGGTTGATAAAATTACAACCCAACCCGCTTAAAATGTTTGGCGGGGCGGGCCAACTCGACGGGCTCAATCCAAATTGACAGCTCTAACTTGCACTGAGTACTTTGCTCCTTGCCCACCTAATTGGCTAAGGCCGATCGGACAAGCCTCGTATGGTCCACTTTCCAGTTCTAGCGAACATTCACACGACTCCGCTTTCCGTCTCCACCCGATCGGCTACAACTGATCAGACAAGCCCCCTAGGAGCCCACCTTCCTGTTCTGTTGGACATCCACAGAGCGGACCTGTCCTCACCTGATCGGCTACAGCCGATCATAAGAGCCCCCTAAGGGTCCACTCCTAGTTCTGTCGGACATCCATGGAGCTCCGCCCAGTCCCCACCCGATCGGCTACAACCAAACGGACGAGCCTCCTAGGGGGCCACCTACCGATTCTGCCGGACATGTACGATGCTCCACTCCTCGTCCCCACCTGATCAACTAAGGTCGATTGGACGAGCACCCTAGCGGCCCACCTCCTGGTTCTGTCGGATATCCACGGGCCTCCGCTCTTTGTCCCCACCCAATCAACTACAGGAGATCGGATGAGCCCCCTAAGGATGATTTTTTTTTTTTTCAGCAATACAAAGTTAGATAACTCTAGTTATTATTTCACTTCCTTGATGGAATTAAGTTTAGCTTTTATTTAGATGTATTTATAATTATAAATTTTTTGACTTCTCCTTTATCTCGATTCTATCATTTACAATGTAATTGTTTTAGGTGATGAAAAATATAATTTTTTTTTTCTTTGCCTAAATAGACTTGCATTTAGTTCTTGTAAATGATAACAACTTGTTTGGTTTCGCTACGATTTTCATTTTCTACGGATTGTATTTAGTTTTGTCATTTTGTACATGTGTTTTTTTATGTATTTATTTTTTGTGCTTTGCAGATGATGATGAATTGAGGACGCTAGCATGATTCTTTCTATTTTCATCCCATTTCTTTATTCTTATTTCCTCAATTTTTTTTTACTTTTTGTAAGGATTATTTTCACCGTCTTTTATTTAAGTAATTAGAGATATTTTTATTTTTCTTCATTTTTATACAACTCTGAATATACTTATTTTCGGCTAAATGAATTGTGCACTTATTATCTGCTTAAGATGTATTATTATATCAAATAATAATATACTATTTAATACCGTAAAACTTATACTTCTTTGAATTAGCTTATCAAAATTAGAATATGAAAATTTAATTAAAATTTTATATCTTAAAAAGTAAGAAAATTAAATTTTATATAAATATTTATTTTTTTAAATTAGTATTTTAATTTGTTTAATTTTTTTAAATCCAATATTTTAGATCTCAAGTCCAAATCTTTGTCGGTCTCAAGTCCAAATAAAAAAAGATGAGAAATTTTTTTTAACCAATGTTATTAAAGACCTAATTTTTTTTCGCCTAGTGCCTCAAATATACTTGAGCAGACCCCGAGAATAGGTAGGATTAGTAGGATTTTTTGTCCTTCTTATCTATTATCATTTATTATATCCATATATATGTTCATTCTCATATATCCGATGAGTATTTAACTTTTATATAATCCCTATATCTATGGGACGATGAAGTATTCATATTTTACCTATCATCCTATTACTACCTACTATTCTCTTTTTTTAAAAAAAAAAAATTATTTCAATATACTTATCTATTCTTCAGCTCTTTCGATCAGGTGAGCATTTCTCAGGGAAAAAAAGATGAGATATGTGGCTGGTAATCAAATAAAGAAGTAAACTAAGTTTTTTTCCTAAGACGAGAAAAAGATTACAATTTTTTATTTTCCAATAAAAAGATGCAACTTGTATATGTATAGGTATCAGGTAGGATATGGATAAGATTTTACCATATCTATCTCTATACCCATACTCGATTACCTAATTGGTTTAAAAATTTATTTCATATTCTTCTCTATTTAGATTAGATGTCGGAATATCTATCAGATTCAGATGAAATTGCTAATAGTCAAATGATTAAAATCACATCAAAAATCACTACACGTCTATGATTGTCTGTGAAAATATGACTAATACAGTCATGAGCTTGCTATTTAACGATTAAAATCTTGTAGCTTCTCAGGGTCTAATTTATAATTTTACAATTACAATCTTTTTCAGGCGGTTTAGTATTGCACTCGGTTAGATATGAATAAATAAATTATGGAGATATTTTATCTTAATATAATGGTCATTTATACAAAAACGATCAAGCCTCCAATGAAATATTTTATATCTACTAAAATATTAGATAAAATATTTTAAGCCTCAAATGATGTGCCCCCGCCAACTCGTCCCCAGGCTAACACGGAGAAAGTAAATCACGGGTGGCTACTAGTCATACGTGCAAATGGTTAAGACATGAGGGAGGATATGCTCAGACACGCCGAGTTTCGACCTCTAGACCTTATGTGGTAACCTTCTATATCTTAACCATCTTAGCAATAATTTCATGGTCAATTGTGAATTGTCCACGATTTCACAAATGATAACGCTCGCTTAGATCTGATTGTAATTTTCGTAAGCTCATTTGAGCGATTGCTCCTTGGTGTCACGAATGTTCATAGTATTGAAAGAGACAAAAGTTCTTCCGAAAGTTATATTTTATTTTTTAATCATTTTTTTATAAAAAAAGAAAGAAAAAGGATATTTTTTTAAAATAAATATACCTTTTAATAAATATGAAAGTTAAGTATGTTTTAAATCATTTTCAAATATGGGTACCTAAAATAAAACTAAACCTAACACCAATTTATAAAACTTTGCAGTTTTTACCAAACCTAATACTAATTTTTAAAATTAATAAATTATTATATTAAAAAAAAATAATATGATATCTTACTATATTATTAAGAATCTGACCTAAAGACTAATCAATTTTTAATTAATTTGGTGAAGTCTCGAATGAAATTACGTTAATATCCCTTAACTGTGGGTATTATTAAATTTTTTTTCATTAATCAATCATTGATCTAGAGTTCGAGACTCATCTACAGCGTATTATTGGAAAATTTTTTCATTACAATCCAAGATCAAGAGTTCGAGACTCAGGTATGGCACATTATTTGAAAATTTTCTCATTAATAGGTATTGTACTACTATGGTCTCTTTAGTCCCACATCTTAGGATTAACAACACCGCAAGTAGAGAAGCTTCTATAAATACCTTAGATCGGTGACATTAAAAAAACACACCTTTTTTGACATTTTAGCTAAGATCAAGTGTAATATCTGTTCTTATCAGTTTAATATCTGATATAAAAAATTAAATTAATATTTTTGTATGACGGAGAGTCTATTACAGTTGTTTGCTCCCTGACGTTGTACTACTACATGTGGGATTTTCTAGAGTCGTATATTATATTGCACATGCAACGCGTGTGCGCGATCACTAGTATAATATTAAATTTATGCTCTATGATGATATAATTCCCATATCTAATGGGCTAATATCGGCAATTTTACAACGTCGCTCACCAATTATATGCTGTTTAAACAACTAATATCATTCAAGTGATATAAAATAGAATGATTATATGGTAATAAAAGATGGAATCTACCATCCAATTACCTCCACATGGTTGCCCGATAATGGAAGATTCTAGAACTGATAGGTCATGGGAAGCAAGATGAATAATGCATGCTTTGAGGAGCAAGGTAAAGAACAAATTTCAAGGAGAAAGAAAATCGTAGATGCCAAGTGATGAACTTTCCATGAAGGGCCGATTGTATTCTAAAAGGAAGATAATAATATTACCAAGCCAATCTAAGATACCAGGATACAGAAAATGAAAAATAGTAGACGAAAAATTTATCAGACGAGTATAAAATTTGATATAAAAGTTTTCTCAAATAATGTCTTTGCATCTCTCAGAAAAGTAAAAACTATCGAGTTTACTTGGCTGATATTTTCTTTTCAGTGACAAAGAACCAGCTAGCACATCATTCAATAGACTCACAGTCACGGGGGGAAAAAATTAAACCAAGGGTATAAACTGAAGACACTATACATTGTTCAAACTTGAAAGAGCCATCAGAAGTAAATAAGAACTTCATTAATCCTAATGTTAGCATGCTGGTTTTCTATGCTAGCATCACCAAGCAAAACAAAAAACAACCCAACTGATAATGTATTGGAGAACAATTATATGGAACTGATGTTTTCTTTCAGTGCAATGAAATATCTGAATAACATATTGGCTATGTCAAACACCTGGAGATGAACAGAATAGAATGACATCAACTAATAAAAGAGGGAAAAATATATCTCCTTGCACAAGACAATGAACTAACGAAGCGTGCACAAGAATGTAGAGTACTCTACAGGCTCATTTCAGAACTAACAACTTTCAGTTTACATTTCTTATGTCCACATCCCAGATCATTATACATTTGTTTTATCCACTAGATATCTTCTAAATTTAGGACCCTCCGCCTATCATTTGTTCCTAATGCCGTTGGAAAAGTAGGAGGATAATTAAGCAAATTAAGAGGAAAGAAAAAGAACAATATTGTCTTACTTCCACTGTATTCCAATGATCTTATTTAAATATAGTCATAAAGAAAGAAATAATATCATTGTATACATGTTTAAATTTTTAAACTATATTACTTACAATCTGGGCAGGAAAGATATAGAGAATTTTGGATGGAATTAAATTCCCTCCAAGTGCTCTTTGCTTTCTTCTAAGTAGTAAATTAGAGAAATTGATAAAGCTTCTCCTTTCTTATCCCTAGATAACACAAAGATTCTAGTCCAAACAATGTAAAGGCGAAAATTAGTTGAGAGGTTCAAAAAGAATTAACCTTTAACTGCAGAAACCACATTTAAAAGGGATAACATGAAGAGAAAGAATGATAAGACACTAAAACATGATCTGTCAAGAAAATTAAACAGGATTGTAAACTAAATTGAGACAACTTTCACTTGTCAAAAAGCAATTACATAGTGCGATATACATGAAGTTTTCACTAGCATTTCATACAATCCAAACGACATCAAATAACTTCTTTTAATTTGGACTGTTCAACATGCACTTTAAAGGCTCGATTTAATGCAGTATGTACATATCAAGTTGACCAATTATGAAAAGGGACAAGAAGATAGAGAGCCTAGTATAGCTTCGATAGTAATCTATACAGGGAAGAAGTCATACAGAACCGAAACCCTAATGATAGAAAGATTACAAACCACATTCAGACTATAGGAATGTTGTCAAAGGTGAAGCCTGTATAACCCTTGTACGCGTAATACGCTATCCTCGTGTAGTAAAACCCTGGCAGGAACAGCACCGATCCCAGTATCGCAAAGAAAACCCCTAATCCGCCCATCCAGCCAAACCCAACCCACAGGGATCAGAAATTAGCTGAAACAAAACAAGAAAACAGAATGATAGCAAGAGAAGGAAATTCACCGTGGGCGCGATCGCCGCCGATGCGGTTGGCGGCCATGATTAAGCCGACGACAATGGAAACGGAGCCGAAGACGAGGAGGGAGACGGCGAATGCAATCTCCTTGACAGGCGGGCGGTTCTGGATGGCACGGCTGGTGTCTCCCATGAAGATGTCCTCGTCGGAGATGGAGAAGGCGTGATCAACGTAGGCCATGACCGCGAACTTCTTCCTCAAATCGACTAGGGTTTTCGAAGGAGGGATCAGAGAAGAGAGGAAGCGAAGCAATTGATGGGGTGAACGGCGATTCGGAGAGCTGCTCGTCGTCTATTTCTCCTGCGAGGGGGGAGAAACTTGGCGAAGGAGGCAGGCCGGAACGGGTGGTTGGTTGGTTTAATAAAATCAGCGACGTACCCGAATTGGAATTAGATTAGTCCATTGGATCATGGATCTGACCCGGTCAAGGTTTGGGTTTGACCATATCTCACTTCCCCAGAATTCAAAAAGGAACAATCCATCCAATTAAATATTAATGGAAATAACAAGGACGCCATTTTTTTTTTTAAAGGACAATTTGTTTCGGGGAATAAACTGCTCAGTGAATGTGTGTGTATATATTTTATATTTTTTTGTTTGTTTGTTTGTTATATTTTGTTGCAAGATTTTTTTTCTCATTTGGCTGAATATCTGATGCTAATTTTTTTAAAAAAAAAGGGACATAAAATAATAAAAATCAGCAATTTGAAATACATGCTGATCTATTAAAATTTATCTTAAGTAGCATCAAGTCAACGCCACGCCCACGATGAGATCGAATCCACATTTAAGTATTTGCTTTACCATGCTACAATGAAATCACACCGAGATCTAACTTCGATGTCAGAGTTTATAAGATAGGTCAAATACGAATTATCCAAATGAAAATTGAGATGATAATCACAATCTTGGACCATCCCTAAAAGGGTAGTTCTATAACGATAGATTATGTACAGTAGATTCGAACAAATGATTTAATGACTATGAAAAAGTTTCATCAGGAAGTGAGCACAGAAGATCTTACATATCACATTTGGAAATAGGAGTATTTTTATTGTAGGGATGCACCAACGAGCTTCTCCTCCCATCTCATCAAGTATAGCATTACAACAACGGAAATGGAGCGATTCGGTATTTGAATATAGACAAAAATCAACGGGAGAGAGCCTGCATAACAAGAAAAACGATTTAGTTAGGGGACCTTAAGAACAAGCCACTTGCAGTTCACATTTATAGAGCTTAGGCAGTGAATAAATGGGTATTCCATTAATATATTGCACTCGAACGCAATATTTTTAAGTGCAAAAGGAGTAACTTCATGGCAGTTCTCTGGTTCGTCATGTATAACAAAAGCACTCACCTCAGAAGAACAATGTTAGGAGGTAACAGTTAGCTTTCTTCATCATCCGATTGAACATTGGTCCTCTCTTGGCTTTTCTTTCTGGGATGTAGAGATGTACCTGTAGTTCACAAAAGGTACATCAATAATAAATTATAACCAAAGGCAAGTTCTATGGTAAATAAAGACTTCGCTTTATTGTCTTTTTTAAGGTAGTCGAACAATCTATGAGCTTTTGCCTTTAGACTAATTTTTAAGGGCTAAACCAGTATCTGGAATAGAAATATTTCCAGGAATGATAAATCACGACTTCTTCTATAATTTATTTAAAATTTATCTAAAAGAGTTAGTCACTTTAAACAAGTTTCAAGTGCTAAAATTTGAAACAATGAAGCATGTACATCAGTTTGTTAGTCTGATTTCGATATGGTTGCATCATTCATCGTCCGCCACATTTAACTCACACATGGATGTTGTATCATTCATCCTCCATATTTAACTCACACATGGATGGCATAGCAAAAGAAAGCTTTCAGTGTTCCCAATAGATAAGAGAAATATATATACTACACAAAATATACCAAATGGCAAAAAGGATAATATACGCTTCATCATACAAACTTCAAGTAAAAGTATAATGGAAATATAAATAAAATTAAAAATCAGATATAAACAGTCCAAAGCAATAAAAAAAACTCTTTCAGTAATACTAATGGTTGAACAACATAAACTAAAAAGGGAAATTTAGCATTGATAAACAGGAGAGAGCTTAGTGTAAAAAGAGAAATTAGATGAGGACCCACAGTTTTTATATAAATCAAGAAAATATTCAATTATCCAACATGCAGATGGATGACAATTTTACAAAACTTGCATTGTCCCTTTAAATCCTTGAAAAAGAAAGAGGAAAATGCAGAAGAAAGCATTATCCTCTCAGAAAAAGTATATGTAAGAGACACAATATCATTCCACAAAACCACAAATGACTTAAAACTTCAAAATTTAAGATCTGACATTTTTGTAAGCTAACATGCATATGATGGCTGCAAAACAAGAGACACTAGAATTATATTTTCCAAATCCATAGAATATAACCTAAGTTACTCATGCTCTTCATTGGCGCATTAGACATAGTAAAAGAAACTTATTCTGCCAAGTCCATCCACCTTGCATTCTCACTGTCTAAGAATGAGCAATATCTATAAGCCCTGATATGTAGCCATCAAAACAATACAGGATTCGTAAGATGCAATATAAAAAATGCATAAAAGAAAATGTAAACGAGGGTGTATATGGTTCAATATGTAGCTATGTCGGTGGAAATAAATAAACCTATGTAATAGAGAATAAAGGGTATATAAAATTAACAGAAGCTCTGCTAAACTTTTGAGTTCAAGATGTTTTTATTCTCTAGAGACTCCTCTCACTATAATGAAAAAGCACAGGATGTAATTTCAGAATTTTGAAAATATCAAATTAACACTCAAGTTAAAAAACAAATTCTAATAATTATTATTTCTCCATTATTGTCTTTTGGTCAAAATTTATAAATTTAATATTTCAATTTTATTCGCAGATACCCAATTTATATTATATATGTTTTCTCTACAATAATCAAGAGTAGCTTTCTAATATTCAATTTTTATCACTATTTCAAATGAGCAAAGTCTTCATCTTGTTTGGGAAAACCCACATCCCATCAATGAGCAAAAGCTTCACATATGGAAGAAGTATGATGAGCAGAATTTTCTAATACAACCATGGTTTTGACTAGTACCAATAAGCTTTTCATGCCTATCCATGCCAGTTTCAATTGATGTGCAGAATGGCAAGTTTCGCTATGTCAAAGTGACCACTATATCTAGTATGTGGTGACTCCAAGTCACTATATGTTACTTGCACGCTCATTGTACTTTGTGTTTATCATTTATATCCATATATTGTCTAAAACATTGTTTTAGATTTATTATAGTCTGCAAATAAACCCTTTCTTGATAGTTTGACAATTATATTCTTCTATTTCAGTTTTTTTTTGTGTGTTAAAAAATTCTTTGTTATAATAATACATCATTGTGTTGATCTATTATTTTGCTTTATTGCAACACTCATTTGTTACTTCTTTTAGAAAAAAAATCCAAACTGATTAAGAAACGTAACCAACTTTTTCCATTTTAATAGGCTAAGATAAAAAAACATCTCACAAGAATTTTAAATTCATAAATAATAAATTTAAAGAAATTTTATTTAGCTCTAGTGCATTTTGGAGAGATATTATTATCTCATTTGTCTCACTTATTAGTAACGTTTCAAAAAGCCTGTGCAGCTAATCTGAGGCTGGCCAATTATATAGCACAACTGGTATATTGAGGGTGTGGTTGATAAATATAACATACATAAAACGACATATATTTATTAACGCCATCTAATTCATGCTTCCCATAAAAATGCTATATATCGACCATATAATCCAAAACACATAAAATACAATAATCAATACACAATGAAATAGATCATATATACTAGTATTCACAGAGTTATCATCTAAGTGTTTATGAATTGAGTCTTGACAGGTTTCAAGCTGCCAATAGGATAGCAAGGGATATAAAGTCAAATTGAGTTGGTCAAAAATGAATCAAGTAAGATAATTTTAAAACATAAGCTATATGTGGCCATAGGTGGTTGTTATGCAGTTCCCTTCAGAATCCGCTTGTGTGGTCTTTTTATGAAAAACTTGGTTGTTTATAAGTATAAAATGATGTATAATTTTTGCACCCAGTAATTCCTGGTCCTGAAAGATAAAATTACTCCAAGAAAGATGAACTGGATCTCAAAAATCCAAAAAAAATTATACATTAATCAAGAATCAACTGCACCCTCAAAAATTTGAACTTTTGAATACAAAGGCAGCGAATGTAACAGAGTCAGTTAGAAATAAGAGACAGAAAATGACTTGTTTCCTTACCTCCAACAAAATAGGCAGAAGAGGGCCAGCCACGAGCGGTAGTGAAGGACATCATCTCCTCATCGGTCATTGGATTGGTGAGCCTGCCGATGAACTCCACCGCCCCGCGGTGGCGCCTGCGGGGCGGCACCCAATAGGAGGAGCCAGGGACAAAAGGAAGCCAATCGGGAGCAGATCTACGGACTATAATGGCACGGATGGCGTCCTCGAGTCGGCGCATACCCAGGACCTCCACCTCCGACGCGGAGCCATCCGCGTCGACCTCCAGTTCAAAAAGCTGCACCTTCTGGGGACGGCTGGAGAAGCGGCGGAGGTTGAGGACGACCGAGACAAGAGATCGGCTGACGAGGCCGAAGGACGAGGCAGTCAAGGCTCCGGTTAGGGTTCCGGGGTTGAGAAATCGAGCCATGAAGAGGAATCGAAGCGGAATTATGCGACTTATCAGCTCCAAGTAGAAAATAAAAATTGAAATATGGAGGCATGTCGGCAAATTACTCATAGTTACCCAATTGATTAGGATGTTACAGATTTATTATAAGGGAAACTTGGTCACAAATCCCTAACGGTAAAATTACTGTTGCGTCAACTCCCCACACGGCATAAATTATTTCTGCACTCCCCACAACTTAGTTTCAGCTCCCCAATACATGAAATTACAAAATTATCCTCATAAATCTCTTCGGAAGGCTTCTTTCTTAACCAGCCCTAAACCTCAACGGCGCCTTCCCCGTTTCTCGCGGCGATTTCCCCTCTCTTCTC
>JBBPFQ011038045.1:0-10536 GCA_037974815.1 Kaempferia elegans | reverse complement strand
GTGTATATATATATATACATATATATATATTAAATGTAATTAGGAGCCTGGACTGCATCATTAACAGAGGGAATGAGAATGTAATCAGCAATCCACAATTCAATTCTTATATATAGTTTTGATGCATCACATTCTTCTGTATTCTTTATGAAATAAATGCATCACACACAAGATAATGCATAATATTATTTTTAATGTCATATTCTATACTGGCAAACCAGCGAAACAAATTAAATATAAAAAACACAAAGCGAAACAAATTAAATATAAAAAACAATACAATTCATTTGCTTTCTTTTCCATCCACCAAATTCCCTCCTATTCAATTACCTTCAAGAAAAGACAACCTTCGCACATGTAACAGCATTACAAAGCCACAAGAGACGATTGGTAAATACATACAGACTAAAGAGGCCATGACAATCGAAAAAAGAATGAATTCCTCACAGAAATGAGGAGATTAACAATTCTAATTATGCAGGAATTTGCAGTTTTTTCATCAACTTTACAACTTTTGGATCTGCCTCATTTTCTCCTCGTTGCAACCTTCCAAAATGCAATCTTAGCATTCCTCCACAAGCATCTCAAGTCAGTGAATCATTATTCAAGAATTGATATATGGACGGCTTGTGTGAGATTGATTGATTGATTCAGGCCCTCTGAAAGACAAAAAATCTCCTCTAAAAAGCTTCAATCAGCAGACTTAATTTGGAAATGGAAACACGAGGGATTAACTCGCATAGAAATGGAAACCTCATACAAAAATACCGTATAAACAAATTTACTGCAGCTGGGCTTATAACTACGTATGTGGATGTTAATGCGCGAAGGACACAATGATTTCATGTGGGGGAAAAGAGTGAAAATGTTGGTGTTGGGTTTGCTTATGGTTTCTCACCAGGTAACCAGTCAAATTCTAAAACCTGGCTTTCACGGGCCGCTGCTGCCCTGGCAACGTATTGCCTCACAGCACTCTCATTCACCTCAAACATGAAGGTGAAATCTCTGATCTACAAGCATGAGAAAAATTCATTATTTGATCGATTCCTCCTGCATGTCAAACTCATGGAAAAATATATCATTGTGAAAATCTCATACCTCAATCAATGAACTAGAATCTAAAACTATCCTCCTTTTTGTTGCAACTTCTTTGCTGTTGACAAAGATAGGACATTTGCCGATGTTCTTTAAGAAAATGGATCCATCTTCTTCCATCTTAAATATTGCCTTAAAGAGAGCAAACATAAAGAAATGTTATTTTACTGTGAGTTCAATATCATACAGAGAAGGAGCAATTGGACATTTTGATCACAGACCAGAAAAAAAATTTGACCTCGCAGAACATCATGGTCGCCTCTAATTTCAATGTTTGTCAAATAACATTTAGTCACCTCTAATTTATTTTCTCAAACACCCTTTATTTATTTGTCATATTATTTTGTTACATAGTTTGATTAGGATTTCTACACCCACCCACCCTTCAGTCTGTTCCTGTTTACTGAAAGATAACATTTCATTTCAGGTCAAAGAATTTATACACAATTTATAAATGCATTAGCAATCTGCACCGACACTAAATTCAATTTCTTTCTGAGGCTCAACCATCAAAAATGAAATGGAAATTGGAATGATGCATAATTTAAGTAGGTATATTAAACCTTAATCCTTAAAGCATGTAGAAAAATGTTTGTTTCATAATCTCTTATGAGTTCATTATTTATTTATTTTTTAGTTGACATTAAGTATCCAGTTTTTCGAACCGACTAATCTTGGTGGTGACCTGGCCCCATGGAAGTTCCCAACCCACCAGGGTAAATTGGGAGGCGCTCGTGATGGTCTATCCAAACAGCCCGTTTTCTGAGGCCCACTACTCATTGGAGAGAAAATCTCCTGCAATACACCGCAGCAAAGTTTCAACTCTGAGATTCCGGGGATCCACACTTGGAGATTTAACCACCGCACTGTAGCCCGAGGGGCTCTTATGAGTTCATTATGGTACAACAAAAGGAAGGAATTACTTAAATGATTAAAATAAGAAACAAAATCTCTTGATTGAAAGGTTCCAAGAAAAAACACATATAGTAAGGTGGTGGTGGTTACCTGGCGTCGAGATATCTTATTAACATGCCCTTCTTCTCTCAAGTCAATATCAACTTCTCTTTCACTTGTCCCTCTCCCAAGTATAACCTTCATGTTAAAGAAAAGTCATATACTAATAGCATAGTGTGTATATTCTAGAAAATGTTGGTGAATAACATACATAACATTAGAGGCACAAACATGAGGCAATACTAGAAAGATGCAGTGATAATTAAAGCTAGACCTTTGTACTCTTGACTGATTGATAACTTACTAGATCCTATTTCTAGTTTCCGAAACAAGTTCATGTATAACAAAGTATTTCAATCTCAAAAGGCAGGGTAGTTATTAATAAGAAAGTCGAAAACATAGAGCTTTCCTGGGATAATCAAACAGAATTATGAAAGACAACCATCATTAAAACATTTAGATTCAAGGAGAATAGAGTTGCAGCTGAAGGACAAGTGACAATAAGGCTCATACTGCTACAAAAAGTGATAATATTTTGCCACATTTGCAACGTTTATCCAGATACTAGATGGTATTCATTACATTTCACTGCTTAAGAATGAGATAGTTTATATAAGCAAACAGCAAGAAGCAATATACAATGAGTTATCATATTTCAAATAGGTACCTCACGCTTTTTAAAGAAGTACTTCATAAAGCGACCATAAAAAACTGCAAATGAATCGTGCATTGATATCTTCCTGTTCATAAAAGAACGGGCACCTTGCTCCAACTTCATCATAGCCTTCCTGCTCTCTAGAGGCTGATAAAGTGAAACTGATAAACAACAAAAGAGTCAAGAAAGAAATTGCATTTTATAAAAAATAACATTATCCACATTTTTATACCATCATATAGTAATAGATATACAGGAAGGAAAAACAGAAATTCAATGGGACCATAAACTGAAGATAATAAGTAGGAATGTGGGCATTTACTAGTCATATGAATAGGTGATAGTGTGCATAGTGGGTGGAATCATATTAGTTGGTATTGATCTGTTAAAAACTCAAGAAACAGGCATATTATATCATAAAAATCAGTGGGATCAGACTCAAGGAATAAAAAATAAATAGAATAACAAATAAAATTATTTAATGCATAAGTAAACAAATTTAAAAAGCACAACAATGACAAACATTAAACTCTATTAGCAGCATTATACCGACACAGGAAGTAAGCAAAAATAAATATAGAATCTTATCAAAATAATATCAATTTCTTCTAAAACATAATTACCTACAATATTTCAAATAATAGACAATAATTTGTTTGTTATTCATTTCCAATCTCAAACAAGTTACAATTATTCTTGATATATAAATTCAAAATATTGATTGTTTGTTAATTGATATTATTTACTTAGTAAACAGAAAAATCTACTAATATTGAAAATAATTAATATAGCAAAAACTCATTTGGATTTTTTAAAGTAATATTTTAATAGTAAATCATTAATAGCAGTTAAACTGTTGAATTATTTTTGAACAAAAAACAATGTAGTTTTTACTATTTACTAAATATAATAACATATTTAAAAATATTCAGATTACTAATCATTAACAAAAATATAAATAATATTATTTACTAATTATGATTTAAAAACTATTAATAACTATTATTTTAATTAAATTCATCAACAACATTTTTAATTAAAATAAAATTATTTTAACTTCAAGATATAATGTGAATATTATTAGATGACAACATATCAAATAATAGTAGTATTTTAAATTTTGAAATATTCAGCTTATTATATACAATATTTGTAATACTAATTATGCATAATAACTAAAAAGTATTAATTGTATACAATATTTCAAAACAATAAGTACTATTTTCACTCTATAATAATTAACCATATACAATTACAAAAATACTAAGTCAGCTAAGTCAATAGTAGAATTATTAAGTAATTGTATATAACCAGAATCAGGTATTATATTAAGTTATTATACATTTATTAAAGCATAATTTGACCATTTAATTTTTATACTAAATATAAGTATATAACAAAAAAGAATCCTATTATCAGGTGTAACACATGAGTTTGTTTGTTCCCTCATGATCTCACCTTTCCTCACGTCTGACAACTCGACCACCATCCCTTCCTTCTCACAATCTAAAGATGTATTTGATCCCTCACAACCTCAACCCTGTGAGTAGTAGATGTCCCACCACCATATGCTGACAGCACCCAAATCCATCATCACAGTTGCCTCATCGAATTGACGAAACATCTGATATTGTGCAATTTCACCTGAGGTTCTATAATTTTCAAAAATTTCCCTCAATCTTAAGTTTTATAGGCTTAAATGACTGTATTCTTCCTTTTTCTATCTTATATTTCACTTGAGATGCCCAAGAAATTGAGTGAAATTGAATCAGAGTCAGTCAATTGATGCAACTCGACCGAGTTTTCTAGCTATGATAGTATGATCGTATTACTTTATCTCATGGAATCATATTGAAAACGTGTCAAAAAAAAAGCTTCCATTTGGATTGATGGTGCATAGAAAAATATATCAATTTTCCATGCAAAAGCCTCTATTGCATACAACCAAATACATTATATAACAAGCTAAGTTCGCAAGAATATTTGAAGTTTTACCTTCTTTGTTAAATAGACAAGATTCTTGATCATATGGACCTAGATCCATATCAAGTATCTGCAAGATAATTAAATTTTCATTTAAATATGAATCAGAATTAGGATCTTCAAGAGCTAGAAAAGGTTGTATGCATAGAGGTACAACTTGATTCACACAGAAGGAATTGTTTACCAATGCTTCAACATCAGCAAAATGGGGTACATCATCTTCAATTTCAGAATCCTGAACCTCTTGATCTGAAGTAGAGAGAGCTGGGATGGGTTGTGAATCGCCCAAGTTAGACATAGCTAGTTCTGAATGTGGTGGAACATAATTTTCTATTGTACCTTGTATATCAAATTCAGGTTTACAACCACCAGCTATTAATGTGTAATGTTTATCACGATCATGTCCAGGGGCTGAATTATCCAGAGATGGATTGATAGAAGCATCAAAGTTATACTGTTTTTCTAAATTATGAGTTGCATTTTCTCCACGCAATGAACGACCTGCCACAGAATGTGATATAATAGGCTGTATGCAAGCCTTTCTATCTTTAGCATCAAAGCCTGCATCTCCAGATACACCACCCATGATGGTCCTTTCAAAAGATTTAGCTACTAGCCTGCCATCATTAGATAAGTGCAATAATCCTACTTTGGGCAATGAAGAAGGCAGTAATACAGTGCTCGACACAATTCGTTGTGGATTTGGTAGTTTTTCATGTACTATTTTGCCAAAATCCCCTAAAGAACACTCAACATCTCTAGACAATGATTTAGTAGCTGAAGAGAATTGTGTCACTGTTTGAATAGGTAAAAGAAAATCATCATTGCATGGTATATCATGGTCCTCTGTGTTCAATGTGCAAATTAGAGGTCCTTGGTGATGTTCAGCAGTAAGTGAGACTTCTGAAGATACAACTGGCACATTTTGCAAGGAATCTTGCTCAATTAGATCATTCTTATAGAGGAAATCAACCTGATGACTGTCTTTGCTTGCTTCAAGAAAGCCACCATCAGGAATCTTAATAAAACCATCCAAGTTCACTAAATCTTCTGGATCATTTGAATTAGCAGGACAATCTTCATGTGAATCACTAGGAGAACTTAATAAAATGGAGCTTAGACCATTTAGACAAGATGAATCTCCAGTATCTTTTTCGGCAATATCAACAAACATGAGATCATCATCACCAGAAAAATCCATAAATGCACTAGAGAAATCCATGAGGTCATTTTCTTGGATCATAGGTGAACTTAATCCAACATCAGAGATAACATCACCCATAGTGGCATTTGAGGACATATTACTGCGTCCTAATTTATCAATGTTATCATCAACTCCAAGAACTCCTGAGCCTTCAAGATGCATATCCATAGACATATTTTCTAAGGGAATGTTTTTAATTTCCTCAAAAGGAGGCATAATAGGTAAAGTAGATGAACATCCGGCCTGATGGACTGTGTCTCCTGATCCAGGAACATGTGTGCCCGTGTTATTGTTTTCTTGAATAGCATCATAATTCTCACTTTTTGAAGTAGCAACTAAGGGATTTATGTCTGTTGCATCTTTGTCACGTGAGTCATCAGTAGGCAATGGCTGGATCAATTTGTCTTCAAGATCATTGTTAGAAACATGGAATGAAGGTAGATTCTCCTCCAAAAACTCACTGTTTAACTGTTCTTTGTCAACTAACTCGAGTGAAACATTATCTTTGAAATCATATAGATAGCCCCTATCCACTATTCCATTGGGACAACATTCATCTTCAACCAAACCAATATGCTCAGTGTGGCAGGTAGGATGAGCATCAGAACCCCTTATAGTATTAGAGGTAAACCTAAGCCTTTCAAGAAAGGCACCTTGTTCATTGTCATAACCGGTCTGTGAGGACTCATAGCAGTTCAATATACGTTCAGCTGGAAAAATATTATCAGCATGATGTTGATTCTGAAGGTTTAATTGATCTCCACATCCATAAATACTTCCATTAGCTATGTCTGAATAGTGTGCAAAGTCAGGATTATTTGACTCAAATGGTTTGCTTCTGATACGCTTTCTCTTGGCATAGTAAAGGCTTCTCACGCTCTTCACTTTTTTTTTCCTGGATTCCAAATATTTCCCTTTTATGCTGCAAGTTCGGTTAACTTTGTTAGGATTATATGTAGCAAGCTCCTCGTATTCGAGCATACGAGTTGAGGCTCCTGATGAAGTATCAGGAGCAAAAACAAGAGAATGCCAACGGTCCTGCAATTCTTTCAGGGTGAACCTCTGGGAAAAACACACTGCACCTTTAGCTAATGACTCCAAAGATGCACCTGCCTGTGGAATAACCATTGTGAAGCATAAACACTAAAGAACACTAGGCTAAAACAATTAAACAAACAAAACATGACACCTAAAGCAAATATTTATAGATATATTAGTTTAACCATTATCAACAGCACCTAAAGAAGCCTGAAGAGTATGAATCTTTCAAAATATATGACAAAGCTCAATTAGATCACTGATAAATTAACTTGCTCAATATTCTCTATATCATATGCTAAACTAGTTTCACAAAATATTGACCTGAAATTTGGGATTGCAAAAAAGTAAGAAAGGATCCTATCCTGGAAGTTTGAGACAAATGTTGTGCTATTGTTACACAAGTGATTCAGGATTAGAGAGAATGGAACTATTGTGGCCTAACAAATTCACATAGATATGAAATAAGCTAACGATATTTAAATTACATTATTATGATGAGTGTAACCCAATGGACCAGTAGAATAGAAGGATTGAGACGGTACACCGGAAACTACGGTTATCATCTTTACTTTGGACAATATAATGGTTGTGACATGTAACAATCTGTCTCCAGATCATTCAAGAGTCCTATTTCACGTAGATGATGTATTATAAAGCTACTATATGAAAATAAAATTGCTTCAATTCCAAGTACTTATGAGATTGACCATTAAGTCCTTTCCATTCTTTACCTGATGACTTATTAGCCTGCCAAACATAATTACACATCTAGAACCCAAATAATTTCATGAAGACATGAACTTTCTTTCTCTTTTATCTCCTTTTACCTCAATTTAAAAAGATATTCTAGATATGAATATTTATTCTAAGAAGTTATAAATAGGAAAAAATTACACATACTGATAAACTCGATCTCAAGTTACTTTTATTATATCCCGTCGTGCCATCGATCGTAAAACCGAGGAGCACGAGACATTAATTCAAATAATTGAAATCAACAGAAAAAAAAATATTTTTTCCTGACAAACAAAAATTGCCAGAAAACCGAATTGTAGGAAGAAACCCGATCCTCGTCCTGGAATATCGGCGGCATTACGAGAGAGATCGATTAACAGCTTTGCACTTACTTCTACAGCATTCTTGAGCAGGATATCGTCCTCCGGGTTCCACTTCGACAGCGACGCGAGAGATCCCATGCGCGCGCGCGCGAGAAAGGGAGAGAGATGGAGGGGAAGGCGCGGTGCGTGTTTAGGGTTTAAGCTTTCCAGCTTTCGAGGGCTCTTATGTATTCTGGGCCTATCGATGATCGGCCCAATTAACGCTATTAAATAATTTTCAATGTTAAGTTATGTCAAAAATAAAAAACCTTGAATTTACTATAAATCAGAAAGGATATTTATTGAATTATTGAAGAAAAAATTACCTGCCAAAAAGCGGGAAAGTCCAAGGTGCCAAGTGCATGAATAGGAGATTAATTTTCTATTCTATTAATTATCTATTTCCGTGTTTCACTCGTCATTTCAGTCTATCATCAACGGCCTCCGACCGACGGCCTGATCAGAATTATACCCTGAGAGAAACGTGAACTCAGAGGGATCACCGTCCGTCGGCGCAATCGACACCTAAATCCGGCCGGATCTGAGCAGATTTTCCTTCGCAGTAATCCGACCGGATTTAGGTGTCGATCGCACCGGTAGTCATCCCTCTGGATTCACCTTTCCCTCGGTGTATAATTCTGGTAGGGTCGGTGGCTTCCGACTGTCAATGGTGGATTAGGACGAAGAGTGTGGCACGAGGATAGGTAATTTATTGAGAGAGAAGATTTGATTTTGATGTACAGAGGTATATAAAAGCAATAAAACCCTCTGTAAAATTTTAACCCCCGACCTTTACGATCTTCCTAATTACTCACCACTTGACCATACCCCCAGACCTTAAAGAGTCCAAATATGATTTATATCTTGCTAGAATCATTCATCACCTTGTTTTACAAGATTCCACTCTCATTACTAAACAAGAGGTTATCAAGACATCGTCAACGACTTTAGAATTAAAATAATTGTGACTAAAACAGATGCAATCCCCAACAAAGCAATAATATTACTTTTTAACATTCGACATTAGAGATGCCTAATTGAGACTATAATTATCATTAGTAAATAGTGTTTAACTAATATAAGTATGTGAAAATATGAAATCTAGGGTGTTAGTGGAATTTCAATGGTGCCATTAGCCTACGCAATTACAAAAAGTTAAACCATAAAAAATAATGTTAATGTGTATTGATGCATGGCTCCTTTTCCTCCTCACTCGGGATCCTTCTTCTTCACTAGTCTTCCCCGATATTCGATGCCATGAGGTCTAAGATAGTAACATAGATCAGCTCGGGTCGCTTCTTCTGTGCAGCCCCTCTGACGCTCAAATCAGTGATTGGTCGAAGAGTAGCTAAGGAAGTAACCGAAAGGAAAAACTTGAAGAAGAGGATGATGAAGAATAAGAAAGAGATTCCTTTGCAATTTTAGAGAAAAAGGCCAACATACTTCAAAATTACAGTTCCGAACATATATATATATAAGTTGAAAAAGGGGAATCTCCATGTCATCTCTGCTCGCGTTCCTTCCCTTTTTTCTCACTTAAGTTAATGAAGATACGATCTCGAGAGTCAGGAAATGACACGTAAGAGGGGAAAAAATATTCAAGAAACCCCTTTCTAACAATCAATGTTCGTTCTTCAATCATTAACTATCACGTAGGCGAAGGAAGGTTTTGAGGAAACCATCTCTAGCATTCTTCCACTCAATTGTTGCCACGTATAGATAATCAAAGAACTTGATGACGGAGTATTTACTTAATCACATTGCTCGGATGACTCATAAAGGAATATTATCTGACTGACCTTAATGATATATTGCCCGGATCGATGGCTTTAATATGAACATTTTCCTACCAACCTTAATGAGAATATTGCTCGGATGACTTTAATATGAATAGTGCTCTACTAGCCTCAATATAAATATTGCACGACTAGCCTCAATAAGAATATTGCCCAACTAGACTTAGTATAAATATAGCTCGAATGACTTTAGTTCGAACATTGCCCTGTTGGCCTTAATATGAATATTGCCTAGCTAGTTTCTAAAAGCATATTGTCCGGTTGACCTTAATATGAATATCACCCATGTTCTGGCGAAGAACTACGCCGGAGGGACGGAATCAACGAGGCAACCGAAGAGGACGACGTGGAAGATGACGAGGAAGCAAGAGTGGAGGCCCTATGAGAATAACACAAGTGTTAAAGGAACCCAACGGAAGAATTTCGGCGGAAACCTCTCCGATGCTCAAGTCAGAAAGAGAGGAAGTAGTTTTGTCAGAAGGAAAGCTTGCCAGAAGAAGTTACCTAGGGTTTCTCGTCCCTTTTATAGGCGACGAGCGTTTTTTTCCCCACGATTAGGGCTAATTTGGCATTTTTGGACGTGCGCTGACAACTGCACCTGCATTTATGAACGTGCCATAAAAGGAGAATATTTGATGTATTTATTTCCTCAATTGTCTTTTCAATTATTATTACCAAATAATTGATAATAAATGTTTTCCTTAATGATAA
>JBBPFQ011037940.1:0-10538 GCA_037974815.1 Kaempferia elegans | reverse complement strand
ATCAACTACTACTAAACAGTACTAGTTTCTCCCAACACAGTTAGCCTCGTATGAATCAAATAGGTCTAAGTATAGGAGTTCAAGTATTAAGTTTGTTTGATTTAAATTAGTTGGTTTGTGAGTTGATTTAGTTTAATTTCCTTATTGACAAGCCTTACAAATTGTATTTTTTTTTAAGTGATTTAACTTTGGTAGACCTTTAACTAAACCATTTTGACTCATTCTTGAAATGAGTGTAGAGTGAGTGTAACTCAGTCTCCTGTGCCACAACTTAACTTCCTCTTGTTGTGTCAGTAGACACTTAAACGAGGAGTTTGGAAGGTCAATTGTATAGATATTATTTTTTCTAATTCCCTTAAGTATTATTTCAGGATTTTCAATATTTTTAAATAAGCATTCAATGTTTGATAAGGTCACTAGATAACCAAAATCACATAATTAACTTATGCTAAGTAAATTAAACTTAAATTTATCAACTAATAAAACTTTTCGAATAATGAAATTAGAATTTAGTTTAATATTATCTGTTCCGATTACCTTAAGTTTTTTGTTATTGTCAAATGCACCTGATCCTAAGTTCTTGAGTTTTAGGTTAGTGAACTTCAATCTGTCTCTAGCCATGTGGCTGGAGCATCTACTATTCAATATACATTGATCCAAATCATTATATTTATACACATAAAGTATTTGATTTGGATTCAACTTAAAGGGATTTTAGGATAGATTGTTTGATTTTATGTTCCAAATCATTATGTTCCTTCACCCAAGCCACTGAAGGAGCGACCAAACAAGTCAACCCGAAGTTGACTTGTTTTAGGCCCCTGGACCTAGTCCAGGCGCCTGAATCCCGGACTTGGTCCAAGCGCTCGGATCCCAACTGCCCAGACCAGGTCAAGGGTCCGGAGAAGTCTCAGCCATGACTACGAGCCATTGTAGCAGGATAATCTTGGAGTCCACGTCAACCCACTCTAGGCACGCGGGAACCAATAAACTCTTATCAAGAAGTCATTGCGGAGTGGATCGAAGCCATTGAGTCCAGGCACCCAGACTTGGTCCAGATGCATGGAAGCGTCACATTAGTAAACGACTAGTTATGTGACCAGTGGGCTATAAATAGAGCTCTGGTCCTCAAAGTTTTGGTAGAACACACTGTACTCGAATTGTTTTTTCATTTTCTAAGTCTACGCATTCAACAATTGTAAGAGACTACTCTGCCTTCAACAAAAGGAGATCTTTAGTAGAGATTTACCTTGCCTAATTGGTTAGCAACCTCCTCGGTTGCAAACCAAGCAAATTCTTTGTGTCTCTTTTATATTTTTTTTAATCTTAACTAATGTGTGTTCATTGCTAAGTCAGATGTAATAGAAATTTTAATTTGTAATTACAAGCTATTCACCGCCTTCTAGCCAGCTCATTGGGATCAACAAAATCAACTCTATGTATTTTTTCAACATTTAAATTCGTAATCGAAAGAGATCAAGCAAGAAAACCTCACCCTCAATAAAAAGGTGTTTGTTGTGGAGCGTCGACAATGCAACGATGATAGGACTGGCAATAGTGTGCGGCGACAATGACAACAATTGCGTGAGACAACAATGACAGCAATAGCTTGCGACAACAAGGATGTGAGTAGTAACGACAGCGATGTGTGGCAGAGGATTTTGGGGGAAAAATTAGGGTTTGGTAAAAAATAAGAACGAGATTAGAGAAGGAAGAAGAAAATGAGAGGGGAAAAAAAAACATGGGAGAAAAAAAATAAAACACGGTAGTTTTTAATTGGACTTTTGTGGAAAAAGTTTAGAAAGTTTTAAAATTTATAATTAACCCCTTTAAAAAAAATCTAAATTTTATGGGGCGGTCACACCCGACCTCATATAGCTGCACCCTAATTCGTACCAATGGAGATATCTTTTATTTTATAACCCATTATCTTTATATATTTTTTCAATATAGAATTTTGATTATATTCCTAATAATATTTATATAAAAAATACTATGTACGTATTGTGTTTTAAATGATAATAGTCCATCTCTATTTGTTTTTCATTTGAAAATAAATGAATAAAGTTGTCAAACTTAAAATGTTATGCTATAACAAAGAAAAAAGTTTATATTGTTTATATAAAAACTTATTCACGATCTCATACATCTGAGAAACACTTCAAATCACGTTATTATACTTATTACATCATCTTAGTGTAATCATAAATATACATCTTTGGAATAATGATACAATAATTAAACCCTTAGATTTGAATTTCAGCTACTCTATATTATATAAAATTTTTATTTCATCGAAAAATAGATGACTACTATGAATTTTTTTTCTGTAAAACATACACGAGTTAATTGGATACATATTCTCTCCCCTCCTTTTGGATCTCAATCAATGCCATTCCATAGACTGACAGGGAGGCAGGGAGACAAAAAGCATGTATTTAAGGAAGTCATATCAAAGTGTCCCTGTGCCTTTCTTTTCCCTCTCTCTCTACCTCCCAATAAACAATGCACAAACAACCATAAATAATAAAATAAGACAATACTTGGAGAAGTACTTTACTTTTTAAAATTATTAAAATTTATTTATTTTTCTTAATTTAATATCTCAACTATCTTTTTGTACTCTACTTTAAAATAGTTTTAACTAAATTCTTTTACCACACAAATTGCACTGTGATTTTTAAAATATTTTTAACAGAAATTACATCACGAACATTAGTCAACAAAAGGATAATTTAAATATTTATAGATAAATTATTATTATTTTAAATATTTTGAAACAATATAAAGTTTAAAATTATAAAGTTTAAGATTTAGAATTTTGGGTTCAACTGTAATTATTTTAAAATGATTTTAATTTATTTAAAGTGATTTTGATTAAGTTGATAAAGAGTATTTTGATATAATAATATTTTATATATAATAATTTAATTAAAATAAAATAGTACTTTTGTCACGTTGTATCAGTTACTTAGTAACTATTATAATAACGTTGAAATAAAAAAAATAGGTTTTTATATAAAATACTTGTGAGGTATTATTTTGTCATTTTAAGAAAAGTAAAAATCAAAAGAGCGCTTATCTTTTGAACGTCCCACCCACTAGTCATTCTATAAAATGATATAGTTACCCATGAGTATACTATTTAATATTATTATCTCCTATCATACATATTAAATTGAACTGATGATCAATTGTATAAATAAAATAAATTCACATTGGAGTAACTATAAAATTATAACTTCTACAATACATAACTACTACAATTTTATAGCTTCTTTTATAATTATAATAGTTACAGTTTCATAATGGTAAAATGTAAATGTTCTTAAATAATATAAGTTCATGTTATAACAGCTATAAATTATAATTGATATAATTTTAATAGTAACTATAAAATCATAGTTGTGGAACGTAAACAACTAGTTGATTGGAGACTTTGGTGGAAGATTTAATGCGATTGAACAGTGTATTGGATGATAAATTTATCATTTTATAAGAGGCTGGTCCTTTTAATAACAAATAAAAGATGAACGTCTTAATGATTAAAAAAATACTCTTTTAATTTTTTATAAAAAAAGAAATACTTTAGATGATATTTACATATATAATTTAGCATGGCTTTTTAATTTTGCAAATAAACAAACACTCCCACCTACCTCTCTTCCTTTTCTCTCCTCCCATTGTCTTTCTTCTCCCTTAATCGATATTTTTTTAATTATACCAAAAAAAAATGAAAGACATAGATATTAAATAGTTGTTAAATTCTATTCTCATAGCTACGAGGTATACACTGATGCACGATTATTTTTTGCATGCAATTTCTTCTCTAACATTGTTTTATTTTTAATGTGATTTCTTCTTCAACATTCTTTCAACCAGGGTATGGATTCACCGAATAAGAGGTAATCCTAATATCTACATACTTTTCCGACCATCTTCTTCATCTGGCCATAAGCGACAATTGTGGTTCGCGCAAACTAATCATGTTCATTCTCGCAGCGGTTGTCATATGCAATGTGGGCCAACGGCTAGAGTTCGCTTGTGTGACTTAATCATGCGGCGTGATGGCTATCGCATGTTACGCTGACCGTTCACGTAAATTGTGACCTAATTGGACGATGGCTACTGCCGTCTATAGTCATCGTATTGGTATTAGTGTCACAGGATAGATTAAATGGGCTAGTAATATTGTTGATTTACAATTAAATAGTTCGATAATTAGATTTTGCAAATTTGATAAATATTTTTCCTCTAAAATAGCTATAGTAGTAATATTTATTTAATTATTTTAAATATTCATTAACTTTTTATTGATGTAATGTATTATTTTTAGTTTATTTATGTATTTAATATATTTTTTATTTGTAAAATAAACTTTATTGTTATTTACCGTAATATAAAGATTATTTTTTATTATTCGCTTCGGGTCTCGTTAAACACAGGGACCGACTCTGGAGCCACCTCCGATGGTGAAGCCGCCCACTGAGGGGAGGTTCGGGCGACAGTGCCTTTGAAGAACCCACAAAGTCATCATTGCGGTGGATATTAGAGTATCTTCAATATAAGTTTTTTAATAGGTTTATAAAATTAAAAAACTCAACAAAATAACTTAAACGAGTATGAAGGTGAAATTTAATATTTATAGTTAAAAACAGGTTTAAAATACATTTAACATTCAAAATAATTAAAAAAAAAAATAAATTATATGATTTATAATCGCAGGCTCGCAGCATACACATAAAAAATATATAGAGATATTTTAATCACGAGAGAATAGATACGACAATGAACTTTAAAAAAAAAATAATAATAATAAATAAGGAGAGGTTTAGTATTAAAGATGCCCTCGTACATATTTTACCCTCTCTCTCTGCACAAACTTTAATGCCTCGCATACTCGCCCTGCTTTCTTCTACCAACCGACCTTGCTGAATAAGATCCCCTAAAAGGCTCTGATGAGGGTTACGATCTCGAGATTGACCTTCTTGGGATTCCAATGGCGAAGTTGCCGATCCACAAGCAAAGGAAATGATGATGTGTGTGTAAAGAAGAAAGATAAGTGAATATATATATATATACTTTTTATGTTTATAGGGATTGAGTCCTTAAATGCATCCATCTCTTTTGTCTCCCTAGCTACTCCATCCATGGAGTCACCTTTAAGGTTATACAATTATATAAAACTAAACAAACATATATACAAATTAAGAAAGGAGATATATGCCACACAACAACAAGAACATGCAAATTGTCCAGTATAATATAGAATGATAACAGTTAGAGATGGAACAAAGCATGCATTTCTAAATAATATAATCATGTAGCTAGCAGACATATTAAAGGAGAATATAATATAATCCAGTTCTTTGTAGTTTGAATATACTAAACGTTATCCATGCCTCCAGCAAATTAACCATGCTCGATCCGATCCAGTGTTTAAATGAACCTGCAGCTCAGGCATGAATCAGAAAATATATTAAAGTCATACATATTCATTAATTAGACAAATCGATTTCTTTCTTCCCTGATGAACCAGTAAGTCCTCCTCATCAGACTCAATATGATCAGTACTTTCATGACAAGATCGATAAGGTTAATCTGTACTTACAGATATGATTACGGAGCTAATTGATCAATTCAGTGGTTACAAAACAATTGCATGATTGGTAAATGTTCATGAGCAATTTCTTTAATTAATTTCTCCACGACTTAATTATAATTTAAGATTAACTTTGATTAATTACCTTTGGAGATGGATCGTTACAGAGATCCGACGCTGGATTGCTGGTCGGCGCCGGCGGCGCTCTGCCTAGAGTACTGTCGCACGCCGAACAGCTGCCCGATGGCTGCTGGGGATGCCGCGGCGGCGCTCATATCCGCCAAGAGCCCCGCGTGGTACTCTCCGTTAGCAGTACTGGTGGCGCTGAGGCCGGCGGACAGCAGCAGATCCGCGTCGGTGCGGGGGTTGTTCCTCTGCATCGTGATCTGGTGGCGGCTGATGCTGCCGTGGGCAGCGCTCTGTGGGATGTCGCGGCCGAACTCGAAACCCGTGAGTGCGCCGACGAAAGGGACGGCGGCTTGGCCGTCGGTGAAGGAAGGGTGCGGGGCAACGGCGGCGGCGGTGGCGGCGGCGGACTGGTACTTGGAGAGCTCAGACTTAGCGCGGGAGAGATCGATCTGGAGCTGGTGGAGCTGGTGCTGGAGGATGGAGATGACGCGGACGCAGCCGTAGACCGGGTCGAAGAGGCGCATGTCGGCCTCGTATGCGAGGGAGTTGACGGCGTCCTCCCGCTGCAGCGGGTGCAGCTCGTTGAGGAGCTTGGTGACGTTGCTGGCGCCGAACACCCGGTGCACGTGCACGAACTTCTGAGGCTGGTCCGGCGGGAAGTACGGCGCGAACACGCAGTCCGGCTGGCACTTCCGCCGCAAAAACTTGCACGCCGCGCACGGAGAACTCGTTGTTGACACCGCCGCCGCCGCCACTGCCGCAGCCGCCTCCTCTGCAGACCCGGACGACGACGACACCTGCACCGCCGAAGACGACGACGACGACGACGACGACTCCATTTGATCGAATCTGCCTCCACAAATTTACCGATCAAACGATCATATTTATATTGTTATTCAATATTATCCTAAAAACAATTAAATTAAGGAAGGGAAAAAAAAAGATACGATCGAGGTGGGATCTCTGGTGAGGAAAAAGGAACAGAGATGCATATATGTCTGTTGTAATAGCTAGAGCAGTCAAACAAGAAAGTAGATAAGGGTTTCTGAGAAGACTTGGAAGGGTGCATGATGCCATGCTATTTTTGTGGTTTCGATTGAGGGGGAAATTAAAATTAAAGGCATATATACATACATAATTCTAGCTAGCTAGGGAAAACGTTGGAAGAAGGAGCAGAAACTGGTGCTGTGTAATACCTTTCTGTAATTTGATGCATCATCCAATGAATACTTACTTAATTCCTTTTTTGTTTCCTCCTCTATATCGTCGTCTGATCTGTGTTCTGGCCTTCTGGGTTCGGATGAACTGCGAAGGGAAGGATGAGAAGGGAAGAGGGAGGTGGGAAGATAATTATATTTAATGAGAGGTGGTGTGATTGATGTGGCGAAGAAGGTGAAAGATTGTGATGATGTAAGGTGTGGGAAGAAGGATGTTAGATAAAGGATGTGATCGAAAAGGTAGCCTTTTGTTTTTTTTTAATTAGAAAAATATAATCATTCAATATTCAATGTCGAGATTCAAGCGCTTTACCATTACATCCAGGCTACGTGAACCCTTTTTTTGTTTTTTTTAATCTAGGTAATCATTTCTTAAAATTTTTTTCATTTGCTATATATTAGAGTAAATTTAGAAGTATAAATATCTCATTGGCCAACAACCAATGTATGTTAGGCTCATTTACAGCCTTAGCTAGGCAATTTATCAACCCAATTTACTCTAATAGGCCGAGCCGATAACATCTAGGATTAGTAGAACCATAAGAATTGGATATCTGGATTAAAAAATATATATATATTCATATAACCTACGATGTAATGGTAAATTTCTTCCATAATTAACCAAATATCTATAGGTCAATTTCTAACTATGGCGCATTGAAAAATTAATTTACTATGGAAAGACAACCTTGGAATGTTGGTTGCAAAGCGATGAACTATTTGGACTTTCGAATTTTCGTTGGTGGCCTGTGAGAATTTTCCATTCGACTGAGTGAGTGAGTCACCTCTAGAATTAGTCGTTGGATTAAAAAATTGAACAGCTAGTTACCACAACAACAACAAAGAAGTTTTATCCCACTAGGTGGGGTCGGATATATAGAATTTTCTACATCATATCATCTACTATATCATCATCTATACTTAAATAAATTTTATCTTATTTTATTGTTATTAACCAAGTCTTTTTAAGCCTTCTTCTTCCTCGTTTAATGTGCGTGTTTGTCATAGTTTCACTTCGCATAACTAGAACATTTATTAGTCGTCTAAGTACATACTCGTACCATCGTAAGCGTGACTCTTGGAGTTTTTCTTGAATAGATACAATTCCAACTTTCTTTCTAATGTTCTTATTCCTTATTCTGTCCATCCTCGTATATCCACACATTCACCTTAACATCTTCATATCTGCAACTCTCATTTTCTGCTCATGTGCTCGGGTCATATCCCAACATTTAGCTCCATATAACATAGCAGGTGTAACTGCTATTTTGTATAACTTTCCTTTAAGTTTTAGAGGTACTTTAAGATCACATAAAACACCCGACAATGCTCTCCTCCATTTCAATCATTCTGCTTATACTATATGTAAGACATCTCGCTCAATCCCTCCATCATTTTGCAAAATGATCATAAATATTTAAAGATCTCAATTTTAAGCAACTCGTCATCTTATATCTTAATAATTATCTCATTACATCTAATATTGCTAAACTTAAATTTATTATATTCTTTCTTTATTCTACTAAGCCTAAAACCTTTTGCTTCTAGTGCTTTCCACCTAGATTCTAGTTTAGCATTTACTCCTTCATGTATTTCATCTATCAAAAAAATATCATCTACAAATAATATGCACCACGGTACTGTGTATTGAATGTGTACAGTGAGTTCATCCATAATTAATGTAAAAAGATAGAAACTTAGAGTTAATATCCTGGATATAACCTTATCTTTATTAGAAATGTTTCATTTACTCCACCTGAAGTATTTACTCTGGTCGTTATATCCACATATATATTCTTAATTAGTTTAATATATATTGGGCCAATATCTCTCTTTTTTTAAATTCTCCATATAATTTCTCTTGGGGCTATATCATAAGCTTTTTCTAAATATATCAATATCATGTGTATATCTTATTTTTGCTCTTGATATTTTTAAATTAGTTATCTAAGAATATGTATAACTTTTATTGTTGATCTTCTAGGTATGAACCTAAATTAATTTTAGGTCACTATGGTCTCCTTCCATAATATTTTTTCTATTACTCTTTTCAAAAGTTTCATAGTATGACTCATTAGTTTAATGCCTCTATAGTTTGTATAATTTTGTATGTCTCTCTTGTTCATTTGTTCTTATATAAGAGAACTAGAGTACTTATCCTAAATTGATCAGAGTTTTTTTTTTTCATTTTCAATATCATGTTAAATAATTTTATAAATCATCCAATATCTTATTTTTCCTAGGCATGCACTTCCACACCTCTATCGGAATATCATCTGATCCAACTGCTTTTCTATTGTATACCCTTTAAATCTTGTTATACTTCTAAGCTTGAATTCTACGATAATGATTTAAATTTCTATACTCATTTGACCTACTTAAATTATCCAAGTTAAGTTGGTCACATAAACCTTCATTAAAAAGTTAATTAAAATACCTCTTCCACCACTCTTTTATTTCTCCATAGTTTACTAATACTCTATTGCATTCATCTTTAATACATTTTATTTAGATAAGATCTCTTATCTTCCTTTCTCTCATACTAGCCATTTTATAAATGTCTCTTTCTCCTTCTTTTGTATCCAATATTTTATATAATCATTCAAAAATTTCAATCTTTATTTCATTCACTACTTTCTTAACTTCTTTCTTGCATTATATATTTTTTAAAATTTTTCTTATTCTTACAAATATATAATTTCTTATAAGTTGTTCATTTTTTTTTTCAATTTCCCTTATACTTTCGCATTCTACCACCAAAAAAAAAATAATAATCAACCAAGCTGGGTAATGTCTAGCCTGGGTGACCGGCCCGACCCCATGGAAGTTTTCCACCATCCACTAGGATAAATCGGGAAGCACTCGCGGCTGACCGCCCAGCAGCTCAGCGTATTCTACCACCAAGTTTCCTTACTTGGTGGTGCATGTCTCTTTAACTCACCAAGTACACTCCTAGCTACTATTTTTAACTTTGATACTATCTTATCCCATGTCATATTAGAATCATCGTATATTTCACTTAATACTTATACTCCTACCTTCTTCTTAAATATATTTTGTTTCTCATCCTTTAACTTCCAACACTTAATTTTATACGTTGTATATATTTTCTTTCTAGTAATACTACGCTTGAGACATATATCAAACACTACTAACTTATGTTGGGTAGTTAAGCTTTCTAGGGAGGTGACTAATGTCTTAAAGGTTTGAGACTTTGGGTCACCTAGGGAGGTGCCTAAGGCTAAGGTTAGCCTTTGGGATTGAATTAAGAAAGATTGTGTGTGTGCCAAAGGTTAAAGGAGGACTTGAGCCTTTAACTTGGTGAATTGGCACAATTAATGATTGAGTATCATGTGTGAAAATATGACAATGGGGGTCATATCATATGAAAATTAGTTTTTGATGTGTAGATATCATGTAAACCAATGCTAGGGAAGCATTGATAGTTAGTATTGGCAGAAACATCAAGAGGAAACCAAAACTAGGACTTTAGGTCAAAGTTTTATTGCAACTTTTAGCTAGTTTTGGAGTTTGTATCAAACTTGGGATTGGTGATAGATACATTTTTATATGTATTTTTCCCAAGTAGA
>JBBPFQ011037939.1:0-21141 GCA_037974815.1 Kaempferia elegans | reverse complement strand
TCATAGAATTTTAATGGTATCTAAATTAGATTTTATAGAGTTTTAAACAAAATCATGATATCCAAACTCTATGAAATTTGACTACATGAAAATATTTTGATGATATACTTCATGGATTTTTTTAAATTTAAATTTTTAAAACTTTAAACCTTGGTAAACCTAAAAAAAATAAAAGAAACAATTATCTATTTATCCTAGAGATTTCCATGAACTTTTAATTATACACGTCTCTCTCTTTCAACTACTGTCACAACTCTTTTGTCTTCCCCTACTTCTTTCATTTTGAGGCGGTAACAATCCTTGCTTATTCAATCTTCACCTTTACTTTCTCTGTTTTTACCGTATGCTTCCTTTATCTTTGGAGAGAACAGTGATGAGGTACTGCTTTTCCTCCTTGATCAGTGTTATTATTGTCATTCTCGATGCTTTGTCGTTTATTCTCAAAGGATCAATATTTAGTTGCAATTTCGTCGTATTATATGAATGTAAATTCAATTTCATCGTATTATATGTTCATACTTTGTTTGCTGTTTCTTAATATTTTGTTTAGGCATTGTCCCAGAACTGCAATCCGTGATCCGGGAAGGGAGAGTTCACTCCATTTGGCAATAAAGAGAGAGGTTGCTCCCTTCCGTAGCTCCCTTTGTGGCAACGATAAACTTTTATGGTAATACCACCACTTTGATATAGCTTGACACCTACTCTACAAAATACGTGCTTTGAGAATCCCCATCACCAATCAGACATTCTCCATCTTGATGAGATATTTCAAATATTTTTCTTCTTGATGACATATTTGACGAAAGTGTTAGATAATAACTTATAAGATATTATTAAATTACGAAATTCATAAAATTTTATGGAAAACTTTATAAATATCTATAAAAATCTTGAAAAAAGTTTATAGAATTTTTTTTTTGATAATTCTGTACATTCTATAAAAATTAATAAAAATTTAAATAATTCTATAAAAAATTATCATTACAAATAAATTGTTGAATGTATTTATCCGGCCCGATTGGCCCGTTTGTAACGTCGGGTTTTAGGAATTTTAGGTGCCGGAAAGCCCTCTCTCTTCCTATTCGCTTTCTTACGGCGCGCCAGTCTCTCGGTACGCGAACACCGCGAGCCTTCCCCTTTCACTCGACCTCGGCGGCGCCGCCGTCGCTTGTAACCAGCCGCGAAACTCCGCTGCTCGCGACGTCGACTCTCGAAGTCCTTTCTCCTTTTTCTCCCGATCGTGCTCGCGGTCTCCTGGTGGAGCGCGCCGACTACCGACGTCACCCTCAAGACTATTTTTTTTTGTCTGGTTGCGTTCTTCGCCTGCTGTCTGCTTGCGGTCGCCACAATCCCAATTCCAGAAACTCAGTTGGGGACTTTCCATTCTTCACCATCCCCCCTTTTGTCAGGACACTGACTTCCAGCAGCCTTATCTTGTTGCACCTCACCGGAGACGGAGCTGGCATAACATTGGAGCTGGCTATATCGCAGACCATCTTCTGGCAGTAGGTAGTATGTTTCCTACAATTTAGGTTTTTTTCCCGTTGATTTCGTCACCGTGCTATAGCTAGATTTTTCTTGGAGCACATCTTTATCGATTAAGGTAGATCTTACTCTTGTTTATTTGTTTCGGGCAATCTCTGAGATTGTTGGGTGTAAGAGGGGAAGATTTGAACTCTGTGACATGAAATTGAGATTTATGATATCATGAGGATTATATTAGCTTTCATAGTGATGTTGCAAAGGAACTCAAAGGTAATATTAGGATGATTTGGGTGAAATTAAGGGTATAGTTGGTAAGAATAATCGAATAGAAAAAAATTATCGTGTAGTGTTATCTAAGGTGGTAGAATCATAATAGTGCATGGATATTGATTTATGACTGCAATTGTTTAATCTTTTAAACGAATAATTACGAAGGGATTAATTTTGAGGACACTGAGATGGCTTTGGATACAAATTTGCAATCTGTTTGATAGGTTGAGGTAGGACTTAAGGATAAATTGTTCAAATTAAAAATTGGATCAATGATGAAGCTTAAATATCTAACATGATGAAGTATGGAGGTTTGAGATGATTTATGATGGATATATGTTGTATTAGTCCTCACCTAGTAGGATAAAGTTTGGTTCTTGTTGTTTTTGTATGTGTTGTATTAGTCAAAAGGATGATCACAAATAATTTCTATTAATGTTATCTTGAGGGATGATTTTGACATAATGAATTGGAAAACTTTACTTACCTTATTGTTTTATCCTCTTGAGTGGTTTTGTTGCAAATGCTATGTAGTGGTTTCGCCATATTATCCAACAATCAGAATATTTATTTCCAATGAGATTTCTACATTGGCTAATGCAGCCTTGAGCCAACCATGGGAAAGGTCCTCTTGAGGGGTGACAAGGTTTCTTGTTTACACTTCAACTCATGCATTATTTCATTCTGCTTTTTGTATTTTTAATAACATAATTCCTCATGAACTGAAAATCTTTACAAGTGATTGGACGGTGGTGAATGATATTTGCGGCAAAGCACATATTTTTTTCTAATTCCTTTTCTTTATTGTCCTGTTGCAGCTCTCAAATAAAATTCAGCAGATAATACCTCAAAGAAGCAAGATGCTGAAAACAGTTGCCAAAAAGAAAGGTTTTGTTTTAAACTCTCTAAGTTCCAACAAGGCTTGTTTTAGAAAACTCTTTAAACAATTCTGAAATTTTTTCTCATTTTTAAGAAAATAAAAGTTAAAAAGATAAAAATTAAATATTTTAAAATGATTTTTTACTCATTTAAATTTATTAGAAGAGAATTTTGAGATAACTGTTTTTTTTTTTTTTTTTCATTTTTAATGATTTTATTTTATTTCTAAAATATGAAAATAAAAAAATTTCCAGTTACTAAATAATTGCCAAACAAGGTCCTAATTTCTATCCATTTTCACTTTTCTACTATTGTAAGAACTACATTCATTTCAGTGAATGCAATTATTCTCGAGATGAGCTGTTCATGGCATTGTGTTCCTTTTTCATTGTCTTTTCTATCTGATTACTTGTACTGTGTTAATATTTGTTTCTGTTGGTTTTGGTTATTGATTAATAGATGTAATTCTCTACTTCATGCTCGGATCTGGTTTTTTACCATGTTTGGAGTTTATCTCAATCCTCTTAACTTGTTGTAGGTTTCAAGAGGCAAAAGGTCCCAGAGAAGTGTAGCATTGAGAAGAAGTTAAGAACATTTGATCCCCTATATTCAACAAGTATGATTTCTTAAGTCTGTAATAGCTCTTTCAAACTTCAAGTGGTTGAATTATGTGGTTACCTTGTATTGTCTACAGACAATAATGATGTTTAAAAAGGAAAATGAAGCACGTGAGGCGTTTTATCATATTAGCTAGTGTCTATAAAGTATAATCTATTAATTTTCTGAAGTATTCCATGTACTGACCGTTCATAACATAAACTCCCTGTGTTTACATTCTACGTGAGTTAGTTGCAGATTGTATCGATTCATATCGCCTGCTTGAATGGTTGAGGTTTGATAAAACATTTTCACAGGTCTGCAAACCTTATATTTTATTTCCTTTTGTGATCAGACAATGAGCCTAATTTGGGCGCTGCTGAAGGAAATGATGCATGTGATGCTACTCTTGTCAATCACAATTGTACAAATGAATATAAATATGAGGGTGGAACATGTGATCTTCAAGATTCTCAAATTCTGGAAAGGGAGCCAGTGATTGATGATGAACCAACCAGCACAAGGTTAGTTGTTCTTTCCACTTTAGCTGCTAGAGCCTCTTCTATCTGGTGCCAATTGCCTATATCTCATTTTCCAGATAATAATGCTTGTAATTTTTTCATCTTTGTAATTCCCTTCAGTTTTATTTTGTGCCCTCATTAATGTAGGACCAAGAGTCGCTAGAGGGGGTGGAGTGAATAGTGCGTCGTTTGTTTCGTCACTTTTTCGTTTATTGTGTTGGCTACATGTTAGTACGCAACATAAATATATAATGCAAATAACAACAAGCAACCACAACAAGAAATACACAAATACATAATAAAAACAAACAAACAAAATAAACACTTTACAAAACCTTGATCACTTCTGGAAGCCCTAAATGCAGTAGCACTCATCCTGGTACCTCCTGAATCACACGAACAACATTATTTTTGAGAGTTTTGGATATGAGTGAATGGTGAGTTATATTTTTTGAGATCTGCTTGAAACCTTTTATAAAAATATTTAGTTTTTCAGTCGTCCTGCATTTGTTGAAAACACAGAAAATGCGTTCCTTTTGGGGAATAATCTAACATTAACATAATAGTTTGATGGATCCATTTGCCTGTGTTTGATGCTGGTTGGCAGCCTAACTGCCTAATGCAACCCTCAACTTTTTTCATCCGAGTTTGGGACCAGCAACATTTTTATTTGTTTGAGTACATTATGGAGCTTAAAAGTGATGTTCGGAGAAGATAGCCTTTTATATACTGCTATTCAGACAGATGTTTTTCATGTTAATAGTTTTGCAAACCTGTCTCAATTTCCCAACTCCAAGGTCCCAATCCCCACTGCACTCTTGAGTTCAAAATTGAAAGCTCCCATGCATCTTCTATTTCTCTGGCTGTTTGGTGAATGTGCCATAGCTTTTTCATAAACTGGTATTTAGGTTAATAGTTGCAAAATTGTCTCAATTCCCATCTCCAAGGTCCTAAATCTCCACTGCACTCTCGAGTTGGAAATTGTTTTTTCTCACACTTGTTCTATTTTACTGGTAGTCTGGTGTATACACCCTTCTAAGGTGTTTTGCTTTTGTCTTCATGCAGCTCTTTTCAACGTCACGTGGGCCTTAATCTTACTAGTGAAGAGGTTGATCAATTGCAGCAAAAGCAATGGAAATTTAAGTGGGAGATTCCTGTTAGAGACAAGCCAATGTCTAAATGTGTTGGAACTGGGGACCCAATTTTATCGGTATATTTGTTCTCTTTGAATATATTACTGACTTATTTATTGATTTTATCATACCTTCCATCTGCTTCAGTTGCATGTCTCTTGAGCTTCGTTTCATTGTCCATAAATTTGTTTCCTTTGTTTTTGTGCTTGTATTTTCTAAATAGAAAAATATCATACGTTTGAGATGCATGTCTCTTCAGTTTTATTTCCTTGTTCATAATTTGTCGTCCTTGGTTTCTCCCATCTATTTTCTTGATAGAAAAATGTTTTTTTTAATTTATTAAAAAAAACTCATTTTGTCTAAAGCTGTTAAAAATGATTCTCATATTTGTCATGTGCATGCATATATTGATTGCTCAAGTTCTGGAATTGACTAGCTATGGATCTAGCAATTCCTTTTCTATATTTTTTTTAATACTTAAGATCTTGAATTGATGTTTGCTATACTAACAAATTTTGGTTGACATTGCTTCTATTATTTATTATGTTGCCATGTCAACAGATAGCTTTATGATGATAACCTGTATTTAATTTTGTTTTTCCTTTTTCATGTAGGAGGCAGACAATGATCTAGTTAAAGGGCTTAATCAGAAGCTGCATAACCACTGGAAAAGCATCTGTAAGACTTCCGGGCCAAATATCTTTAGTTCACCTATGCAGGGATTCTTCTTCTCCTTGTGTGAGTTAATCTTGCTACTTGCCTCCTTGTGTAATTTGAAATATTTGCCATTTTCTTCCATCATTTCTGTTAATATTTTTCTAAATGAGCTTCTTGCTATCAGTAGCAAGGAACTCAATCTATTAATAAAACAAACAAGTCTGTTTACATCTTAATTTTATGGATAAACATAAATATGAATCTCATTTCCATGTCATTACTTAATTACTGTGTTTTATATCATCACTCTCAAGTCTGAAATCTATTTACTTGTTTGTTTGGTCTTAATCCTAAAGTGGTTGTACTTTTAAGTGCTTCTTTCTTACTGAAGAATAACATAAGTTTGCTGGCTATAATGACCTGGACATTTGCAACCGTTTTAATCTATTCATACATTATTTGCGCATGGAATAACAATTTCATCAAGCACTGGCTTAGTCTCTCTGAACATTATAAGGTGAGGAGCTTATAAGAAGCTCCTTTTTATATATTTTTAAAGGAAAATTTATATGATTCATAGCCATCAAATACTCCCTCAGATTTACACCTTCCACATCCTATACAGTTAATTTTCTTTTAAAATGACCTGTATTGCTTACTGATAAATATTATCCTTTTTTGATACTAAACTAAGCCAGCATACGCACTTTTCTGAATGGGCAGAAAGAGAATCAAGAGGTTGAACCAATATAGTTCGATTAATGTGTATATTTTATGACTTGGCATTTGTTCTTTGGACGATCACAAATGGAAGAGTTTTCAGTTATGTATTTGAGAGCTGTAATATACTTGCTATTATTTCTTCTATTTTTCAATGGAGTGCATATAATAATCTGCACTTGTAACTTGCTATATGTCACCCGTACATTTGTGATTGTTCCAGGCAATACATATCGAGATATACTGCACTGCAACAAGCAGCCATTTTACTTAAAAGGCAATGGAGAGGATTCGAGTATCATGGATGCATATATAATGCATGCTGTAAGTGTAGACTTTGTTGGCTTTCTTATCGTAGACAATGCAACCATAAGCTGTTCAGGCTAGATTTTTTTGTTTGTTTGTAATGATTCTTGTTTTTTCAGCTGAATCATATTTATCAGACTAGAGATGTCATCATTAAAAATGATGCACAGCTAGCGAAGCATGAGGAAGAGAAAATGAAAGAGATCCTTTGTGGTGACACTTACTTGGATCAAGGTTTTACTCGTCCTAAGGTAAGCATATTTTTCTATTTGTTTTCTTTTCAGCTGAGGCTTCTGGATCTTTGGTAACATATCTGTGTCACAGATAATCTAATTAATCTCAAGATTTGATGTATATAATGAACAATATCTTAATCTTTCACTTTTGGTAATTAGCATTTGGTAGGTTTTATTCTTCACCTTTGAGGATATGTTGAGGTTGGAGTTTCAGCACTTTTTCAATAGGTTAATTGCTTAAAATAACCTAAAGTTCGAGGTGCATAGCAAATATAATCACAATTAAACACAGTAGCAAATATTTGTACATAAATACAAACTTTTAGAAATGCAACAATCATAGTCATTTAATAGAAGATTGCTCAAATATGTGCATTCTATGCACGCGGCATGTCTGAGTGACTTTTTTTTCTTTCTTAGATGGTTGACAGGATAACCATGCCCTTAGGTGCCACTTTAGCACTCTAATCTTATCCAGTTATCCTCTTATCCTTTATTGTGCTATATTGGGTACATCGCAACATCCTAAACACTAGTAAGAGGAGATGTTAGGTTAGTGTTGGTCTGACACCTAGTGCCCATGTGACTGTTTAATAGCTTGTTGTTTCAAACACTTGTAAAACAGCTGAGCTTAACAATGAGTTATGAGAAATGATCTAAACAATAAGGTCTTTAACAAACATGACTATCTGAAGCGAAGAATTATTGTGAAACATAATCACACACACATACTATGTTTATAATTTAATGTCTATTTTGGATCGTAAATTACCAAATAGTTGTTATTGTACATCAGTTGGTGTATGCTGTTATTACATTTCTTGATTTTGGCCCTATATTTTTTTAGACCTCAAGTTCAGACCATGTTAGCCACTAACAATTTCACCCTAGTGATTTGATCACTTTTCCCCACTGTTTCACTCTTAAGTATATTTGTTGTACACATGCCAATTTTTTTAGCAAGAGGAAAACCAGCTTGAGGTATTTAAGATGGATATACATGAAATCCATATTCATAGAACTTTATGATCCTTTGGATCTAATATTCACACGAAGTTATTTTGTACAAATTGCAAAATTAGCTTTTCTATGCCTATTGGGTGTTGGAGAAGAAGAATGCCCAAAGAGTTAGCGCACTGTATGAACACTATTGCCTATTATTTGAAATATCAATTAGTATTCTGATTAGTTTTTGATTACCTTTTGTTATTCCTTCATTAAATAAATTTATTTTCTTCTTTGCCTATTTTTTTTCATTGTTTTAAAATTTTCCTCTTTTATCTCAATTCCATCAATCCTGCTAATTCGATATGACCATTACTTAGGGTATATGAACATCTGATTTTGATATTGCCAACCATAATGCGATGGGATGAACCTTTATCTAGTCATTATTCATGTTTGACTTCCTCTTGGTGTTTGTAGGCTTGGGGTATATCACATGGACCATTTAGTTTTATTGGTAACATAGCTTTTCATTTAGTCAAATTGCAACATTATCAAGCACTAGTTTTAGCTATATCATTGTCGATAAAGATCTCTTGAGTGAAGGACACCTAACTGCTCTCTTATCTCCCGGTATTTTACTTACCTGCATGAAGGCTTAATCTTGTGCCTTACCACATGTTTGGCACCGGCAATTCATAACTTTAATACATATCCTCTTACTTTCAACACTACATTTTAAACAAAGATCTAGCAATAAATATTGTTTCTCTTTTTTTTGTCTTATATTCTTGTGATTGTAATTTCATTTTATTAATCTTGGGCATGTAAAGGTTTTACTCTTATTGCCACTTGGGAGCATTGCACTGCGTGTTGTGAAGAGGATAATTGAACTTGCTCCAATATCAAACCAAGTACGTGTTGTTGTTTTTTACTCTTTGGTAATTTGGTGCTGGATATGGACTTGTGTATCCCATTGTATTATTATAGGTCATTCATGCTTATACTAGCTTATTACTTTTATTATATGTTATTTTGGTTACCATTTTATTGAAAGAGAGCCTTGGCGCAACGTTAAAGTTGTGGCTGTGTAACGGTCACGACTTCGAGTCAAACAACCTCTTGCAAAGCAGGTTAAGATTGTGTAAATATACCCTTCTCCAGGACTCGCATTAGCCGGAGTTTCATGCACTGGGGTGCCCTTTTTTTGTTACCATTTTATTGCATGAGCAATATTATGGATGTTGATATATTTACTTATTTAAGAAAGTTTGATATTTAAGTTTTTATTGTAGTTTCTTTAATTTCACTAGTTTGATGCATTTAAATGTTTGAATGAAAATTTTGTCTGTCCTGCTGTGTATGGGCTCATTCTGAACTATAGCCATTGTTTGAATGCACATAATCTTAACTTAAATAACTACCATCACTGATGTCAGACCAGGTTAAATAAAACATCAGATACATCTGCCATTCAAATACCACACACCATAGAAAATCTAGCATAGTCAACTCGATAAACATAGATGAATTTGGTGCATAGCAAGAGAGTAAACACGTGCGCCATGTAGAAACACAATGAGAATACGAGTTTATGTTCCATCAATGCTATACTAATTCATCATAACTTTAGGAATAGTATACTAAAATTAGCGTATATTTGCATCATCAACACAATGTTGCAGCATCTAAATTACCAACAATCATGGCTATTTTGTCCACAAAGCATCAGATGATGTTGTCCATAATGCAACCATTATACTCATTTTTATCCCCTTAAGGTGTTCTCATGTGGCCCACTAGTTTCAACCAACCAGCTCAACCTTGGGGTTGTGTATGATTTTCCCAGTAGGCCTAGCCTGGCCCACTTTATCTTGCAAATATTTGATGGTGTTCAACATTTGTATGAACATAAGAAATGCAAGAGGAACTTGTGCTGTACTGGAGAATAATTTAATTCGATTTGAATTTTAATGAGTTTCATCTTCATTGGTGCAAGATAAACTTAAGTAAACATGCAATATATCTGTAACTTGCTGATGCTTACCTCTAAATATCTCTTTTTTACTTGTAATTTATCTGAATCCTCTGTAAGTTAAATTGGAAATGTGGGTATATAAACAAATTTGGGTATATAAGCAAGCAGTTATTGTTCAAAATTTAAAAAATTGTTATCCTTCTAATTCTTTTACTCTGTGCCTAGCATATTTGAGTGGGTATTTTTTCGTTTGGTGTTTAGGCTCAGTAGTTTAGAAGACTATTTTACTCCCGTTGAGAAATATTTTCTTATATATTTTTTTGTTACTCTTAGTTTCATTGTTGTGTTCTACCAGGCTAATGCAGAGCACGTCAACCGTTTCACCGAAGAGTTTGGAGCCGGCGATGAGGAAGAGGAAGAGGAAGAGGAAGAGGAAGAGGAAGAGGCAGGTTTGAAATCAAAGAGGACTGCAAAACCTGAAGATTTCAAAGCTTTGTTTGGAGGAAACAATAACGACCACTTTTTGCTAGGCATAAAATTTACGAAGTAAGTTCTTATTCACCTTAGTTCACTATTATGCACGTAGCTTTTTTCTTGTTCGGTCTTTGACTTGTTAGGATCCTTAACGTATTGATCCTTTTTTTTTTTTCTATGGAAGGTGCTGACTTGCTATTGTTTTATTGCTCAAGAAGACAATAATGCTTTTATTTTATATTTTCTTTGACTTGTGGTAGACAAAATGTATCAGCATCATATATGCCATTAATGTTGAATATGTTAATTTCTCTTCCTTGCAGGTGCTTATATTTGGTTGAATATAAAATTAGAAAACAAATATATTACTCATAAACTAAAGTATCCCCTCGATTGGGAGTTAGTGTCTAAAAAGGTTTCTTGGTTTTGTTGGTCCTCTGACTAAATTCGTCCCTTTGGTCAGACATTGGTAGTGGGGTCACCATTTCTTGCCTAGTTGAAGTGGAGTCAAGGTTTTAAATGAGCAGCCCTTATAACAAAGTGTCTGAGCTCCCTACGATCCACATGATCTCATGATATCAAGTCATGTTGGCCCCTAACTCTTTTAGTTTGTCTACATGAATCTTATGCCTAAGTTGTACTTCGTGCAAAATTTCTCTTAATCATCCTTTACTGAAGTTTCATAGTATGATTCATCAACATAATCCATTTATAATTATAATAATTATATGGAACATGTATATTCTTAAAAAATTCCCTTCATTTTTTTTTTTGCATTTTCTTAATTTTCAAAATTTATTGAATAACTTAGGCAACAAGATTATACCTCTGCCTCTTAAATTTTCCAGAGTTGTGCAAAGTATCACCCAACTAATACCTTTATTTTTTCTTTCAAAGTTCTTTAATCTCATTTGACCTTATTTTATAACCAAGTCTATGATTCTAAATTAACTGCAATTTTTAGTTTTAAAATATACAGAGTACTGATCAATAATTTTTGAAGTTTGTTTTTTTATTTTTTGTTTTTGATTGCTTTATCAATTACAAGATCTGAATTTTCATTGTTACACATTTATATTTATATTTCCTCTCTTTATCTTTTAACTTTCTTGTAAATATTCTCTCCATTCTTAGTTCTTATATTGTTATAGGATATACTTTGAACTTTGTTGTTCTTAAGTCTTAAATACCCTTTGTACTTCCTCACTCCACCAATTCTATTCATATTTTACACTTCTACCTTTGGATTCTAGAATATTTGACTTTTCCATATTTTTATTCTTATTTGCTATCAAAGGCCATCCATATAACATCAATGTTCTATAATTCTTTATTTGAAATTTGTTTTTTCATTCTATTTAATTTTATATTATTGTCTCTACTATCTTCATCTAAAATATTCTAGAATTAGAAGTAACTTTTTCATCTTTTGATTCTTAAAATGTGTGTTAACATTCATAAAATCATATGATATAGCAAGAAAAAAATCATATACCATTTTCATTTCTTTCTCCAGATCCTTTGTTGTCTTCAAATGATCTCCAATTTCTCAATCTAAATCTCCAAGTATAAGCTTTTCTCAATAATTTTATCTTGATTCTTCCAGAATTTCTTTGGATATATTGTTTAATCCTTCTTGAGATGTATAAACACAATTTTGAGTATCTCATAATTGGGAATCAACTTTATTACTTTAATTCTATTCTTTTGTCCATTAACTTTAGCAATTCTATACATATAATCCTTTTCTTTTGCATTTAGTTTCTCAATATCAAAATTTAAAATCTATATTACTTATTTTTCTAGACTTTTTTCCATCTTTGTTTCCTATAAGCATTTATATTTATTTCTAGTTTGAAAGGGGAGCCTTGGCGCAACGGTAAAATTGCTGCCATGTTAGCTAGAGGTTACGGGTTCGAGTATCGGAAACAACCTCTTTCAAAGGAAGGTAAGGATGCGTACAATAGACCCTTCCTCAGGACCCCGCATCGGCGGGAGTTTCGTGTACTGGGTCCGTTGAAATGTGTCGGTCAACATAGTCAAAATGTACCATTATGATAAATTATCAATATTTAGTACCGATCAACATGAACAATCTCCTCTTATGTTGCTTGTGCAGTCATGCCTATTGGTGTTGTATCTTTTTGACACTTGGTTAACCTTAACATGTATCAAGATGAATTTATATATATATATATTTTGTGATTGTTTCTCATAAATTCTATTTCAGCTATTGATTTAATTGCTAGTTTTATTTCTAATATCAAACAATTTATGTAGAAGAACATCATAGGAGAAAAATTATATAGATTCATTTTTATATGCATTGAAGTAAAAATGGCTAAAAGTCATTATTAATTCAGCTATCTAATTGATAGTATTACTAAAAGTAGAAAAATCTAACAGAGTTAAAACGTGTCAAGTATCTGAATGACAGTGCAAAAAATTTTCTTTCAATGACTATTCAATTATTACAATTTTTTTAAAAAGTAAATAGATCAAGTAAAAGTGAATTAGAGAAGTAAAAATCTTTAAAATTCACTTTAACATATATTGATGCATGCTAAAGCTTGTTGAATTTGGTCACAATATGCTGCCAAAATCGTAACTTTTCTGCTTTGGAACAATACTTAAACCTTGTTGTATTCTTTCTTAATCATCACATCTATCATTCTAATCCAATTCTTATATTCTATGTTGCTAACTAACTTCTTTACTAGCAATCGGTCATTTGCTATTTTGTTATCACATTTGGACATTGTTACAATGATTGCTTCCTGATGATCTCCTTGCCTTTCATTTCCTAATGAGGCGTACAGATGGTAAAAGTTTTGCATCATTTAGTGATGACAACTAGCTTTATAACAGTTGCAGTTAGGGTCTATGCTCTCAAGTTTTTTCTGCTAGTTTTCAAGGTCATTTAAATCTCTGCTGGGAACTAGTGTGGAGGGTTTTGGATTGTGTTATATGATCTACTCAAACCCAACATTGACAAGCATTGCTACGAGTTATTTCTTTGCTATGGAGGAACAAGTCAGTTATCCGTGCCTCTCTCTCTTATGAGACATCCAATTAAATCAATTCCTTTGTGCGTAATTAGAGACCACATTAAATTCAGTACTAGAAATCCAGATTGGACCAGAAGCATACCCTTCTATCTGACTGATGTTTCTCTTGAGGATATAAATGTTTTATTTATTATTCAATAATCCTTTGTCTTATTGCAGGCGAAGCATCAAACTTTATAGTGATTTTTATTCTTCAGATATTATTGTTGCATCTCCGTTGGGGCTCATTACTGTAAGTTCTTTCCAATTGGATGTTTCATTTGAGTATTGCATTACAATGAACAAAGGTTCTATAGTAAATTATGGTTCTATGAGAGATTATCTGGTTCTTCCATGATTCAGGATGAGACATTTATTTGCTTTACCTTCAAACCAATTTGTTTATATGTAGATGTATATGTATGCATATTTGTGATTGCAGTTTTGGTCAATATGAGCGGCTTTTCACACCTTGAAATTTTGGGATAAGTGACTTTTGATCAATCCTTATCTCATACGATTCCTGCCTGTTATGTAGACATCTGACCTGTGATTAGAATCAATTTACTTTGCCACCTCTTGATTAGATAAAAGCCCCAGCAATCAAACTTCTGCTTGTGGATGATATTTAGTTTATAAATTCAGTGTTTAATGGAACAAAAGGAACTCACACTCTGACATCCTTATGCTGTTAAACTTTCTCTTAATTGGGTTTTATCATGGCCAACAACTAGTTTTCCTTTTTTTGCTGGATTTTCAGATTTGTTTTACTTTACTGTTTTGCATCAACTCTATTTATTTGGAACCATTCTCAGTGTATATTATAGATTTATATAATTGATCTGTTGTTTTGCCTTTTTATTATATAACTTTTTGCAATATCCTTTTGGAATGTTGTACCTTTTGCAATATGCTCTTGTGTTTTTGGAATGCCATACCTTTTTAGTAAATAACTTTTTGCGTTATGCTCGTGCATTTGGAATATTTTGAATATTTGAGCTTTTGATTTTTTTTTTCCTTTAGAAAATCGGGGAGGCTGAGGCTGAAAAAGAAAAAGATGTTGATTATTTGTCCTCAATTGAGGTTTGCATTTCTATTTTAGTTGCACATTTTCAGTGATATCTTCGCGGTGTTCAATTTTTGTATGTTTGTCAAGTTAATCTTAATTGTTATCTTGAATAAGCAGGTATTGATCGTTGATCATGCAGATGTGATATTAATGCAGGTTAAACTTGTTATACCTTAACCTTATTTCTTTCTGTTATTGTCATGTTGCAAAACAAAGCATTTTTAGCTATGCAGAACTGGTCCCATTTGAACACTGTAGTTGAACAGTTGAACCGCACACCATCTAAGCAACATGGAACTGATATCATGCGGATCAGACCTTGGTAGGTTGCTAAATCTTGGATCAACTAATCTTTCTGATATCAGATAATTACTCCAATTTTAATGATTTGCGGCATTAGATGTTGGTATTTGCAGACCTTTACTGATGCTTAATTACCTTGATACTTTTCTGTTTGTTTAGTCAGATAGTTTCTTGAGAGAATTTAATTGATCTGTATATTAGATTCTTCTTCCTTTTCTTCATCTTCCCCAATCACTCTACATTCTAGCAAGTGCAAATCTTTAGATCCTTTTCAAGTACAGGCAATCCAACAATCAATTGTCTAATAAAGAGCTTTCATGCACTCCTAGATATAGATGTGAAGTAGGAGCAATTTGAACACCTTTATGTCAGAAACAAGCATGAGATTAACTAGAGAGAGATTCCCAGGATGGGATCAGATAAAAATCCTGGACAACACAGCTGTCACTCTGATGAGCTCTTTAGAAGATTTCATTTAATGTCCTTTTAATTTCGTTGAGAAAGCAAAATGCACCATCTTTTATTACATAATTGGAAACATGTCATAAGTTAACCCTTTAACACATTCGATTTTTGGAAAGCCAGTTGGATATATATATATATATTTTGTTTGTTTGTTTGTTTGTTTGTTGATTCAACTATGAGCATTATGGTTTTACAATTCCTGTCAACATATTATGTTTCTTCATTTATTTTCATGTAGGTATCTGGATGGAAGAGCTCGATTTTATCGACAAACAATACTCTTGTCTTCTTTTCTTAATCCAGGTGCTGAGAAGCTTTCACTTCTTTGTTATATTATAAATGAATGGATAAATATGCTCAAGTGCATTGGTATAATACAACTTATTCCACCATTACTTGATTCTGTAAATGGCGATATCCATATTATTGCGTGACTTTTCTTCTGATGTTTTTGCATAATTGACTAATATATTACAGTCTTCCTATTTTATTAACCTTAAAAGTAGATTCTTTATATTCAGCATTTGGGCTATATTCAAGGATTTATTTATTTGTTTATTTTTATTTTCACCTCAACTTTCTTAATTTTAATTTCCTTTGTTGATTAATGAAATTGAATTTTGTTATCTAATCCTCACTGATTTTGATTTCAGATATTAACGCTTTATTTAGTCGACTTTGTCTAAATTACGAGGGGAAGGTAACTGAAATGTTCTTTTTTTGGGTTGCATTTATGATGTTATTGACACGTGACACTTAAATTCTTTGCAGGTTAAGGTAATCAGTGAATACGAAGGTGTTCTTCCTAAGATATTGCTTCCAGTACGGCAGGTTTGTTGTGGTTTAGCCTTTGTTGTGCATTTTAGTCTGCTGGTCTTAAGTATGCTTGGTTTAGTTTTTTCTGTTTGGGAGTTTGTTTAGTTTTTTTTTTTTTTTCTATTTTAACATTAACCTGTATATATAATCTATAAATTTTAATTTTCATATGTCATTGATTAGATGCTTGCGAAGGGGAGCCTTGGCCCAACGATAAAGTTGTTGCCTTGTGACCTAAAGGTCACGGGTTCGGATCCTGGAAATAGCCTCTTGCAAAAAAAGCAGGGTAAAGCTGCGTACAATGGATCCTTCCCCGGGACCCCGTGCGCCGGGAGCTTCGTGCACCGATCTGTCCTTTTTTTATTGATTAGATGCTTGCTTTTCCTTTTCACAATAAAAGGGATCTATTTGACCTTTTATGCTTGTTCTTATCATGCCTGGTTACAGAATTCTTTAAAGGAGGATTTAAATTGTTTTTTGAACTAGTTTTTGTTCATAAACCTATCCACGTGGTCAATGCAACCTGATAAAATTCAACATCTACAGGTTTTTGAACGTTTTGATGCCAAGTCACTTGTCGATGCTGATGATGAACGCTTGGAATATTTCTGCAAGAAGGTTGGTTAAAACAGTATTCAGAAGAATAATTTTTTTTTAAAAAAAAGTTTGCATGGATAAATTTCATATGAAATATCTGGTAAAAGTTGTCTGGGACTATTGCTGGACGACTCACTTAACTATGCATTCTGCACACATTCTGATTGCCATGGCAGAAAAAGAGATGAAACCAATTGTAGTTGTGAAGTTGAGAGCAATTGAAAAAATGCATTAGTAGCAAGTTGGGCAGTTGTTGGGTGACGGTTTACAGATAATGACAGGCAGGCGATGTGTGCAGTACGTGATGAAGCGGCAAGCCAGTGGCTCACAAGTCGCAAGGATGGGAAGGTAGGTGCGTTCGTGTGAGGTTAGAAATAGTGTAGAGGGCTTTAAGAAGTTTAGGTACCAACTTAACCAAATCCTACCTGCTAATCGAATTGAATTGGTTCAAGCAAACTCTACACTGGTTCAGCTAGAATTCCTCCAAATTGAGCCCAGATCAAACCCGGTTTGAACCAAAGCCCATATCAATTTCTACCCAATACAACCCTCAATTGGCAAGCTTAATCCACGTTGAACTCATACTGGATTTGAATATGCACAAAATCAAACTGTAATCATCTTGTAGCGTTTGTTTGAATAAGTTTGAAGTTCTATAGTGTAATAATGTGACCATAAATGTTTAAAAAAACTCCTATTACTTGTATTCGCCGTACAGAAAAAACCTGCCCGAGTTTCAGGACTAGAATTAAAATTGAAAATAAAAGAAAGTACCAAGTGCTAAATACTCTTGTATCAATATCAAGATGGTACATGTAATTACAGACTTCCTGGAGGCATACTATTTTCCTTTGATTAGACTGCTGAAACCACTGAAACACACCTTCCTTAAATGGGCACCAATACACAATATTCATTCAATACTTGGCTCCATTGTTTGCTTGTTCATGTTAATGGAACAGAGATAATTGTTAGCATGTTCTGTCATCTTTATTACTTTTCTTCTTTTTTTTTTTTTTATGTATAGATAATTATTAATAGGTATTGTTGACAAATTATTATCAGTACCTAAATCTAGTGAGTGTATAATTTTTTATTTTGTTATACTTAACATGTTAGGTTTGGTTTGGAATTTCTTCATTATTTCCTTCCATTTATTTTAGAATTTCATTATTTTATTATTAAAAATTAATGGTTCATTCATCACTTGCAGGTCTTCCCTAAGTTGAAGGATTCAATTGAGGTAATTTTTTCTGTACAATATGAATGACCGTTTTGAAATGGTTTCCTCTTTATTTCTTTTAGCTTGTGTGACATTAACACACATAATACAAAAATTTGCACAAAAAACCTAGAAAAATACACATAGAAATTGGAACAATAAAAGTATATACTTGTAAATATATGATTTTGTCATCTGTGTCTAATAAGCAAATGAACTGGGTTATGCTGCACATACAATGTTCATTGGAGAAACAAGAATAATGATGTTGTGTATGTGCAGTGGGTACAACAAAAGAAAGGTTACGTTTTGGTCATTTATGCCACCATAAATTACTGGTTGACTAAAATTACAGCATAGATGAAACAAAACATGTATGCTATTATGATCATTGATCAAGATCAAATAGCAGGGAAAATGGAATTCACAAAACTGAAAATAAATTGATATTAACATGTTCGTACACTCATGTAGCAGAGATGCTCATGCTGACTGGAGAACGGGGGAGAAATCTAGGCCATGTAGGGTGAAGGAGGCATACTTGTGGCAGTAAATTTCCTTTTTAAAAATTGTTGGAATCCTTTGACATACGTAGGTAGGAATCTAGCAATGGGTAAAAGGTTCAAGAGATGAGATTGACTGACTGGCTTCGTCAACGGTTGTAGCCTTAATTGGAACTCTCTATTCATAATCAAGACTTGACAAGGAAGCCTGCTGGATCGTCCAAGTCGCTGTGGCCTTCGGCTTCATTTGAGTGTGCAGGAAAGGGAAATTGACGGAGGACTTTGGGAGAGTAAGGAAGATCAGTAGATGGCTTTGATCAATGGTTATTGCTCCTATTGAGATTGTAGAAGTCTAGAGTGACCAAGCGAGGAGATAGGTTTCATGCGGAGGCAGATCCTTGTGAAAAGCTTTTTGATCTAAGTGTGATTTATTTCTTAGACATTTTCTAAAAATTCCTGCTGGAGTTTCCAAGGAAAACCAAAATTTTGAGTGGAAAATTAAAAATTTTCCTATCCAAAGTTCCAAACGACCCCTTACTATGCAAAGACGATTAACATGGAGGATTGGTCCCTTTTAAACGCTCTCACCCTAACAAAATTAGAGATAAACTAATAAAAATTTCAAGAAAACAAAATCCAATACCTAAAAGAACTCAATTATGAGATAAAATAAATTATAAAAAATATACCAAATTAAATTAAACTTCTCGAAGAACTTTCTACAATTTAGTTTACATTCCATATCAAAAGGATCTCTACTTGTTTATTCAGCCACATTTGTCAGTATACGTGCATGACTAATGCTCTACTAACATGAGGCATTCTGGTGATTGTAAAATGGACAGTACAAGCATAATTCTTTTTGATCTCAGTAATCTGCTTCATGATATTATGCTGACTTCTAGTACATTATGTCTCTGTTCACTTTGCCGCATGCAAGCCATTTAACTTCGTATCAGTGGTGTACTTAAACCGACCATCATTGACTAATTTTTTTAAAGCAGGGTGGAACAATGTTATTCATCAATTCCTATTTTGAATTTGTGCGGATACGAAATTTCTTAAAAGCTCAAAATGCTTCATTCTGTTTGCTCGGAGAGTAAGAATATTTTCTCTTTCATCTTTGCCAAATGTCAATTTTCATTGTTTTGTATATGATGTGACATGTGTGAATCTGTCATTTTTTTTTCTTATTATGGTTAGCCTAATCACTGTTGTAAATATATGCAAGGTATACGAAGATAAGTGATATATCCCGCGCACGGCTTTGGTTTTTTGAAGGCAAGAGAAAGATTATGCTGTATACTGAAAGAGCACATTTTTACAATCGATTCAAGGTTTAGTTGTTGCTCAGTTTTTCATTTCTTCAACGAAATTTTTTGTTTACTATATATATGTGTGTGTGTGTGTGAGAGAGAGAGAGAGATTAGGTGCTTTCAATTTTATTTGTCTCATTGCATTTCTCGTTATGCTGATTTTTCATCTCTTATTTTTCTGAAATGCAGATTCGTGGTGTGCAAAATATGATCATCTACTCTTTACCGGAGAGAAAGGAGTTTTACCCTGAGGTTTCCATCTATCTAATGAATGAGTTTTATTGATATTTTGGTAGATTATGTACTGATATTTCTGGTTTATACTTCAGCTTATCAATATGCTAAATGACTCCAAAGATATGATCTGCAACATACTTTTCTCCCGTTTTGATAAACTAAAGGTAACTCAATGCTCCTATGTTTTTGACGACCAAGGTAACATAACTTGTGCTTTAGAGTACGCCTGGTTGCCCTTCTACTGAAGACATTTTGTGCATCCAATCGCTATTCCAAGTTTTTTAAATTGCATGTTCTTCGGTCCAGTTGAATGTCTGAACATTGAAATCTTCTAATATTGAGGCTTGTCAAGTATATGTTTTCTTTCTCGGTGAACAAAGCCTGAGCTAGTACTTCAGTCTGTTTATCGTATTCTTTCAAATCTTCAGACTGACTAACTTACACATTTGCCACAGTTGGAAAGGATCGTTGGGACATCAGCTGCAAATAGACTGTTGTCATCAGATAAAAATATCTTCATCTTTTGCTAATCACATTGACTTTTGGGAGTATTATGGAGGGCTGTATGTTCCATTGTTCATTTTGATATTTATTTACTTTTCTTTTCTTCTTTTTTACAAGAGAAGAGGAAACACAAGATCATGGTTAATTTTGTTATTCCGATTTGTGTAAGAGCTGTATCAATTTTGACCCTGTTGTATGCTAAAGATTGGCATTGGATTGTTACATCGCAATTTTTTTATTATTGAAAATGGAAATTAAAAATTCTATATTGCCATAGTTTAGTACAAAGAAACGTGGAATGATAGTATGCATCTCCAAACATGCTAATTCAGATTAAAAAAATTAAGGCAAAAATTAAAATGACCTACCTTTTGGCCCAATTCATTGAAGGGGTATTCTATTTTGATTTTTTTTTCCAATCAAAAGACATCTCATCTCACTTAGTTATAACTATCCAATTATTTAATAATAATAATAATAATAATAATAATATAATAATAATTATATCCTATCTAAATTTTATATTGATCAGATATATTGTAGTTGTTATAAAATTATATTTACAAAATATGTTGTATTAATTACGATTTCATAATTGTTATAACATGAATGTTAGATGAGCAGGTCAAATCTACATTGTAGTAGTTATGATTTTATAGTTGGTATAACATAAATGGCAGGTGAAATGGTTGGATCTAAATTATAGAAGTTACGAAATTATAATTGTTATAAGGTGAATATAGGGGTGCCAATTTCATCTGAATACGATAGAAAATTTGATATCCGACCCGAATAGAGGGTATGGAGGGACTATTGATACTCGCTATCTGATCCGAACACCTGGTTAAATAATATACACAT